>JAPMOB010217679.1:0-10035 GCA_029875015.1 Lepomis gibbosus | reverse complement strand
TCTTTACTGTTTTCTTCTCTTTTAGCACAACCATAGTAGCAAGCCCCATATTACTTGTGGATCTTTCAAATAAAACCTTTGAATCCTTATTCCTTTAGTTGTCATGACCCCATCAGATTTGACTTGAGACTACCCACCCATTTCTCCTGACAACACACTTTCTGATGGTTTTTAAGAGTTTTACCTGTTTTTACTTCTCAGTGTGTGTACCAGCATTTGGCATCTGTGAAACCCAACAACAACAATGCATCTGCAATTATCAGCACTAAATTCACTCTGACAATGCGTGTGGACTCCCAGGCCAGGAATGCAACTCTCTGCAGGTAACATATTTCACATTCCACCAAAGCATCGTTAACGTCTAACCAGCCATTCATTTCACCTATGATGCGCAGAGGTAGAAATGCTGATTTGTTTCCTCTTTGCTCATATTACTCTGCCTGTGGGAGTGCGTTGCTGTTGTTTCCAGACATGAAATAGTGTGGTGGCCTCCGATAATTGCATCAGCAGTCTGCAAGATTATTTACAGGGCTGGGGGAGTAATCCTGACCTGCTTTCTGGACCTGAGTGATGCCCTCCTTTAAACTACCTCGCCAGGTATTGATCAGGAGCCTTTTTGGGGTTAATAAGGCCTGGCATTTCAATATTGATGAAAAGGGCTCATTAAAGCTTCAAAGCTACATGTCTTGTGGAAACCTCAGCAGGGACTTTAATTGGAGGAGACAGTTGCCATGTTTATAAACAATGAGGACTGACAAGACACCGGGGCAGACGTTTCCATTCAGGGGTCACCTGTAAACATGGTGCCGGAGATTCGGTTGCAACATGACATGCCTCTGGTGCTTTTTCTTGTCCTCTCAGAGGTCTGGTCTTGTGCTGCGTGGATCAATGCTGAGGTCTCTAACCAGACGGTGATGTTATTGATTTTCTTTTTCCCTTTGAAAAAACACTCCAAGTGATAGCTAGTATGTCATCCTAAGCGTGGATCAATATGAGCGTGTAATGCGTGTGTTTTTTGGGGCCTGGATGTGCGGATGTTGAAAGGACAAAGAGATGCACTTTAAGTCTGCTGGCGCTAGGTGGTGCTCCTGAGCTTCACCGGAGTTTTAAAACCATTAGAAGTTAATAGGGAGAGCATCAACAGTCTGGTCAAGAAAACAGCAGCTGTTGGTGAAAAAAGTCATTTAATCTGTGCTTCTACAGGAATATTATTTTCAGAGTGGCTCAGATAAAGACAGCCTGTAGTTTTATGTGCTTTTAAATGTCTCAATATTTGACTTTTTTCACTTTTGGATGCAGGTGGAGCCAGACATATGGAGAAGGTGGTCATTACTCTGTTTGGATCCAGATGTTAGAGGCCCAGAGTGATCCCAGCTGCAAGCACACTGTGGATGAAACACCAAACAATGAATACCTGCGTAAGTGCACAACACAGATAAAGAATGCAGGATATTGAAATTCAGTAATCAGTCGCATAGTAACTGACACGGGAGGGAACGTGATTGCTTTGGTGAGACGCAGTGACAGTAAAAGGACCTGTGTCTTCTCTGAGGCCAAACCTTTGATCCACTCTCTACTTAATTGAGTCAGCAAAGAGGAGAATCACTCGACTTGTCCACATCTACTGAGCAGCAATTCTCATCCATCTCTTGGGACATCACGTGTATTGATCAGATAAGACATGCTTGCTTGAAAAGGGATAAAAGAAAAGCTTTTCTGTTTGTTTTGAAGGCCTGGCTCCACGCGAGGAGGATTGTGGGTAATACATTAGGGAGTGTGGAAGGATTAGGCCGTAATGGGATTTTGAAAGCGTCACTCTCCATAATGTACACTCTACTTAACAATATTGCAGATTATGTTGTAGATCAGACTTTTAAGGCCAAGTAGCCATTATCTGAGCAGATATATGGTCAGTGTGACTGCACCCCTCACGGTATGATGAGCTTCCATTAGCTCCACAGACCGGTGATTATACAAACTCCCCATAGGACTTGCTCAGCTTAAGTAATGGTCTGGTCAGCAACTCAAGACAGGTTAGAGTTGCCCTGTTAGGGAATTTCAAAGTTTACTTCAGAGTCTTGGATTGATCGGCCGTGGGGCTTCATGAGGTCATGTGTTGGGTATTCCTCAAGGATATGTTTCTGTGCAGCTGCTATCAGATCCACCCTTTAATCATGTTAGTACTGTATTCTGCATTGTACCACAAACCACAAGTCACCTGCTGAGGCCCTGATTCTCACAAAGAAATTCACATTATCGACTGCCATTAAGTGTTTGTTCGACTTTAGCAAATATATTGATGAACTGAACTTAATCAAGTTGTTCTGAAATGCCCCCATTCATTTCCTATTTATTCTGGCAACAACTAATAGAGCAAGCATGGCTGTTTGTAGACATCTAGTGTTGTATCACTTCGTGTGCTGAGAGCTTTATGGTGTTTTTATGAGATTATTATACCAGAGATGCCATGACTTTTCCGAAGCAAGTAAGTGACCACTCTTTGTCATAGTGTGGATTCAGTTCAGGTTAAAATGGCTTCTTTTTGTTTGTTTTTCCACTAAAGACAAACGCTGCGCGTACTGCCCCTATATTTCCTTTGCTTTGATGCAAGAAGACCACGCTGATATCTCCTGAGTCTATGTGTTATAGTTTTATAGTCAGTAGTGATGCTGGTGCTCATGGGAGAGCAATAATGTAGCAAACTTGCATTTCTGTTTGCAAAAAAGAAGTTCAAAATGAGATTATGCAGTATTTAGCATCCTTTTTTGCACTAATATATCAAACTAAAATTTCTATCCACATAGTGCATTGATGCATTTGTTCCTTAAACAATGAATCAATAAGCTTTATCCCAATTATTGTTCTGTGCTCTGGGTAGATTTCTTTATTTATACAGCAAACAAAAGAGATGTCAGCTGCATTATTTTGTGCCCTTTCATACTGTAAACCTCATCTCGACACCACTCCAATCTGTGATGCCCTCTTCCTGACCAGCACTTGTTATCTTGTCCTTGTTCCAGTGTAGCCTTACATTTTCCTATTTTGACGCCCGCAGGGTTAGATTACCCAGAGTGATTGAGATGAGTTGAAGGATCGATCAAGAGTTTTCTATTAGGTTCTTGTTTGTCACTTGGGGGATCCCCTTTGACACTGGTTGACTGACAGAGAGCCACAAGGGTGTCCAGAGGCGAGTAAAGCAGACGGTTTGGACTGATTACCAGGGCTTTTATCCCCAGTCAGATCCTATTCTGATAGAGATGGACAATATACAGGTCCTGACATGGACTTCCAGACAGAAAGACTATGACGTAGGGAGGTGCAGTCTGATCACACAATGTCCATTTGTAAACCTTTTCTTATTTTGCAGCTCTTCTGGTGGCAGCTCTCTTACTGGCCATGATCACTCTCTTATCTGTTGTGGCACCCTATATCTGCAGGTACCCATATGTATTTTATCATCCACAAAGAAAATACCATTCTACACTGATTCCTCTTCCATCAGAACCAGGCAGCCCAAACTTTTGTCCTGTTTACAGGAGGCGTTGCACATCAGCACTTATTAAGATCATTTGCTGCCAAGGCCCACAGTATGCAGTGGATAATGTAAGTAAAATCCTTCTTCTGAAATTCCATTAGATTCATATCTTAATAAATGCAACGAGACAACGCAGATGCATGGTTTGATAGATTAGATTTAGATCAATCATAAACCAATCAAATGAGTGCTTGTCTCAGTGTAGACGTGGTAGTCTTATCAAGATACTAAAAAATGTTCTAGATGCACCATTAAACCCACTATTTTGGTCATAAGCAATGTCCATATGAGAAAAAAATGGAAAACTTTGTTACAGATGCTGTCTGTATTGACAAAATGTCCTTTCCTGTGCCTGGAAATTAAATCATACAGAAGAGCACAATAGCATGTAACTGGACCAATTTTATTTCTTCACTCCGATACGTGATTGACAACAGTGCCTTGATCCAACAGTTACATTGCAATATTTTCATTGGCCAACAACACAGCCTGAGATACATACCAAAATTGCTCGGAGACTTCAGTCATCAAGCCGTTTGGGAGACACTAATGGAATGATTGATACAAATGTTAGCAGAGCCAATTGTACAGCAGACTTACATGGAAGCGGCAGAGCGTCGTATCCGTCCAATCATGTTGCTTGATGGCAAGAGCTGCTGTGTATTTTTGGTGAGCATGAATGGCTCCTCTCATTCTTCCAAGCAAGATGTCTCTGTCCTCCATATGCTGTCTGGATGGCATGCAGATCCATCATAACATATTAGTGCTGGTGTCTTCCTGCTCTGGCTCTTTAAACTGCTGCATGGAGGCCAGTGATCCAGGCTAATCCAACTGAGGGGGCAACAGGCCAGAGTCATCTCAATGCTGTCTTCACAGAGAGAAGGAAAAAGACACACCGCCACACAGCACAAAGGATGACCCAGGACAGATGCCCAACATCATTTTGGGGAATTTTGACCTGTGTGGCACTTTGGATTTTTGGTTTTCTCAACATTTCTTCATCTTAGAACAATTATAGTTATGTAAAATCTTCAAACACTGACCACTTCAAGAGAAAGAACTTTAATTATAATGTAATCATATTTAATCACTGCTACTGAAGAGGGTCATTTTAAACTTCATGGCAATTAGCAGAATTTGCCAGCTATAAAAAGAGGTATTTTATCATACTTTGATATTAAAGTATTGAAAATAACAAGAGGCAATAGATAGGACAAAAAGAACAATATTGAAAACTGCACTAATCAATATTGTTACATTAACAATGCCTCAGATTTCTACGTGTAATGTTAAATGGCTCACTCATAGTGACAAACATGCAGAGAATTATCACCAGTCTCTGCAGTTCCCCTCAGCGCTACGAGTGTTTTAGTGTCTTTCCCACTGTACGCTACTGTCCAACACCAAAAGATAGATGGACAAAATTATCAGTTACCTTGTGAACATAGTGGACCATTCAAAAAAAGAGAGCTCAAGGGAGACTTACATTCACCAAGTGGCCAGAACCACTGCTCCAAATGAATGCTAATGTTGCTCTGCGTGTCTGCTAGATGTGTGATTGGGTAAAATTTTGCTAATGCTCCTTCATGAGGCCATCATCGTTGTGTTTACACTTTGTTCCTCCGCCTCCAAACGTCCCTAAAACATCCCTAAAACATCTGTTAATATTACTTTAAAATGTGGATGAATAGGCCTGAAAAGGCTAAAAAATGCAAATAGAAATCAGCTGCATAAACAAAAAGAAACAACAGTCACAAGTTGATAAAACAGGCATTCAACACATACATAAAGTAGCCATATATTAGGAATTAAACAATGTTGCTTCTTGCTGTACAACCTTACATGACCCACACTGGTGTCTGGTTACTTAAAAGCCAGAGTTCTGACGTTATTTTTTTCCTACTCCCTACAGGACGGACCACAAGCTTGTGAAGCTGAGCACAATAACACTAAAGCTAAGCCAACGCGTCTGCGCTCTCTGGACACTTTCCGAGGGTATGTACGCCATCAACAACCATCCTGTTTATCAATCTATCACCACATGCGGTTCATTCACATGTTAAGTCTTTTTAGAACAGTTTGAGGCATGATGAAGATCTACAGGCCCGGCATAATGAATAATTACAGGGGTCACAGTCTGGCCACATGCTCCCCCAAGCTTTTGTTATCAGGCGGTATAGCTTTGGGCAAGATTTCTGATATCAGTGCGTCTCGGGTTTGGAACAGTGTGTTTCTGTTGGACAGGAGTGATGCATGTGATTGAATCTGGGCTCCCTGCTAGCCTTAATTGTGGCCTGGGGGTAGACACAATGCACGCCTCTCTGGAAACAGGATGCTGGTGTGGCTTTGACCTCCCCCTTGCCAAATAATTGATGTAATAATACCGTCAACATATCAGCACACATCCACACGGTCATAGATCTCCTGCCAAAATGGAGAGTGAGAGGAAATCCAGCAGCACACAGGCAGTATCCAGCAGACGATTGGCATCTTCTCCATCTGTGGCTTCCTTTTGGATGAAATGACATCTTAAACCCACGTGCATATGTGCTCAGTTCTGACCACAATACCACATAGTTTTATTTAGTTTGGAAGTGCATGAGTACTAGCACCAGAAAAAGGATGCATTTTGATTTAATTTCCTTTCAGTTACACTTTGTGCCGCAGTCCTGTTCAATCTTATTAGCTGAAAAAACACTCCGGGGGTTACAAATACTTGTCACATATTGACGTCCTGATTGGTAATACTGGAAATTCTCATACCTGACAACACACTTAATCAAACTGTGACTCAGCGCTCAAGATTAACGCTGCGTGTGCCTCCTCAGCCCCATGACTTATGATCCATACCCCTGATAAGTAACAACTTTCTACAGAGAACAGACACATCAGTCATCTGCCATAAATGCTGAGACATTTCTGAAGGCAAAAGGATTTTCTTCTGAGACGAAAGATTTTTCTGATCATTGCTCAGGCTCGGCTGACATGATATACAGAGAACAGTAGGGCACAGTGGCACGTTAATTTTTCTAAAAGGATTTGGATTTTAATCTTGTGCCACACTGCTAAAAGCCTGTCGCTTGTTTCCTTACTGTTGAAAATTGCACCGTCAGTAGTTAGCAGTTACTATACTATACAACAGAGGCAACAACTATTACAGCAAAACAATGGGTCCATTTAACACCAGGTGGCCGACTCATTCTGTGCCTTATTTTGACTAAGTTCCAAGTTTTCCTCCGATTCAGTTTCAGATATGCTCTGAAGTTTGACCACAAAGAAAACAAAACCGTGGCATTTCCAGTCAAGTAGTAATTTATTATGACTAAATAAGGTGTCCCTGTACTTGATATGGCCAGTACAGTAGGTAACTCAATATTCTGCAGTGATAGAGTGTAACTATCCATTTGCAAAGGGGAAATGTTCTAAGCTAATACTCTAATTGGTAATGCATGTACAGTGATTCAAATCAAAGAAGTCCATAAGCGTCTATCAGTGAGTCATAACCACTTGTCACTGCTGCAAGAAAGACACGTCTGTCTGTAATCTGTTAGCTATAAATCGTGTACACTGATTCCCAGACATGAATTAGGTCTATTACTGAAGTGACAAATGTTGGTTGGAGAGCTTCACAGGGATATTTACAACTTGAACCTGATTAGGAAACCAAGAAACAAGCCTGTGGCGCTTCAACCTGGACATCACCTTATATTAACTTTGGGGTGACATAGAGCAAAGTGATCTCACTACACATCATATTAATTAAGCATTTAGAGTTTCCCATCATCCCAATCATAATTAGCAGCACTAGTGTCACATGTGGCATTTCTAATGTAATCTGTAATCTTCCCTAAAATGGAACTTCCTTTCACAATCAGACACCCAAAGTGTTTTGAGTAAAACAATGGCCAATAAGCCCTGATATCCCAGTGATTTTCACCAGGTCTCATCTGGCTAGTGATTTAACCTCTGTCTTTGTCACTATGGCGACTAATGGATATGTTTGTCAAAATTTCAATGATAGCAGGCGTGCATGAATGTGTGTGTGTGTGTGTGTGTGCATGTGTTTGCATGTGTGTGCATGTGTGTGCGTGCGTGTGTGTGAGAGAGAGAGAGAGAGAGAGAGAGCGAGAGAGAGAGAAAGAGAGAGTACATGGACACATGCAGTAGGGTTTACTCTACTTTAATAGCCCTTTTGAGATGATAGTGGCCGATTAAAATCTTGTATCCGCAGGTTGGGGCTAAAAGAGCAGTAATGGCTTTGGTGCACCTCTTAATTGAATCTAGGCAGAAAAACAAGAGGAGGCAGAGGTAGATACAGTGCACCTTATCAGGCGGTCTTATTCTTAGAGGTTGTCCTAATCTCGTTATGGTTCTTAAAAAACCCTCATGATATTTTTGATTAAATAAAACTTGAATCAAAAGCATAAATTCAAGTATTTAGTATGGTGAACGGAATCTGCCCCAGAGCAAAACTCTGTAGACCACGCCACCATTTACTGTACATTCCCCCATAAGTTTGTGTTGTGTAATGGCCCCCACCCATTTTCGTACATGCAACACAAACACCCTTTTCCCTCCAATGTCTGATTCAGTGAAGCACTCCATCACGTGTGCTGTGTTTCAGCAGCCTTGGCCAGTGCTAAAGTATAAAGTGTATCATATATTAAACGCAAAGTCTTTAGTCAGCACTCCTGCTTGAGGAGATCCAGAGGACAAGTGTTCATTTCCTGAGTGATTCATAATGCTTAGATTGCATTACCTTGCATTTGGAGTGTTACAGAATAAAAAGCCCCTCCTCTGGTCTCTTAAACTTGTGTTCAAAAGTTAATATTGTGTGAGATATATTAGCAAGATGGTAAGAACACTGTTAGATATCAATGTTTTATACTGTGTTTTTATGTATTTACAACAGTTTACCATTTTCAACCATATTCCATTTTAATCCACTGCATGAAGGTTAATCCCAATTATTACTGATTTAGCGTATAGTGTACTATAGTGCTTACTCATTGTTCTGTCTTTGTAGGTTTTCTCTGACAGTGATGGTTTTTGTGAACTATGGTGGAGGAGGCTACTGGTTCTTCCAACATGCACCGTGGAATGGTTAAGTATAAGACATACAAAAAAATACAAAATTAAACAAAAATATAGAGTTCTCCTGCAGCTTGTGTAGTACAACCTGTACCCTTACAGCAATTTAAAACTCTTTAATTCTGCATCTGCAGGTAAAGTACATTTAATAGCTGAAATGACTAGTTTACAGTGGTTGTTTCATGGAAGGAGCAGATACTTCAATTATTAATGTACGCCTTCTTTCACATAACGCCAGATAGGAAATTAATGTGTGAACTTGAGCCAATCATTCAATTGCAGCAGTCTCCTCACCATGTCTGCAGCATTTTCTGACCTGTTGTCACTAATTGTGATAAATGCAGTCTCAGACACACAGAATGCCATTCCTCAAACCAGCCAAATCAAATCCATAGATTTTTATTGTTATTAACAACTAGGGAGGAGACGAGAAGGACGAGGGATGAGTGTTTAAATGGCAGGAGGAAGAATATGGGAGGGGGCACTGAATGAGTGGTACTTACTGTACCTCTTGCAGCAGCCACTCTTGAGGCACCCTGGAGCAAGGCACCTCTGACCCAAAGAGACAGCTGAATCCCTTTTTCCTTTAATGAAAGTTGTTTTTTAAAGTGAAAATGTCACTGCAACCTTTTACGAAATCCATGGCATTGTTTTGGGGTGTTCTCAATTTAAATTGTATGATAGCCTCTTTGCCACATCTAAAAGGTTGTATTGATTTCAGGGGTGGTTTGATTAATGTTCTCTTTGCTGCAGGACCACTACTATCACAGGCATTTGGATATTTTTTTTCACCTTTTCAAAATGGAAAGTTAATGACAGGAGGGGCACTTTAAGGACATAAAATTGTTCTTTATTCACCTTGTAGTCAATTGGGATTACAGAGATTAGAAAAGGGAAATAAATGTGATTTCTGTATAATGGCATCAATTTCAAGTGTGTGTGTTTATTGATATTAATTTATGTCTGGATTTGTTGCAGGTCTAACTGTGGCAGATCTTGTCATGCCATGGTAGGTTTGGTACAAGGAAACATTTTCAGTTGTATTTAATATACACAAATATGCATATTTTCTTACACACAATAAATATATATAAATACACTTTGAAGGTGGCATGGTTGTTGGTGGTCTGAGTATTTCTACTGGGATTTACACACACAAGCATCTCTAGGTTTTACAGAGAATGGTACGAAAAAGAGAAAATTGTGTGAGGGATATTTTCACATCATATTTTTCACATCATGAATGTGTAGCCCACAAATCTGCAGCAACTGGGTGTTGCTATCATATCAACATGGACCAAAGTCTCTGAGGAATGTTTCCAACACCTTGTTGAAAGTATGCCACAAAGAATTAAGACGGCAAGACGGTTAAGAAGGCAAAAGGGGGTCCAACCCGGTATTAGCAAGGT
>JAPMOB010217673.1:0-15683 GCA_029875015.1 Lepomis gibbosus | reverse complement strand
TCACTACGGTATTTTATGGTGTCTCTACACTACTTTATGGTCTCACTGTGGTAATTTATGGTCTCACTACAGTACTTTATATTCTCACTACAGTATTTTATGGTGTCTCTACACTACTTTATGGTCTCACTGCGGTATTTTATGGTCTCACTACAGTACTTTATGGTGTCACTACAGTACTTTATATTCTCACTACGGTATTTTATGGTCTCACTAAAGTACTTTATGGTGTCACTACGGTACTTTATGGTGTCACTACGGTACTTTATGGGACTCCACACTGTCACTGTGGTACTATGTGGTATCTTCATTTCCTGTTGTACCATAGTAACAGCTTAGCATAGTAAAAGCAAATATAAATACTTAGGTAGGGCTGCAACTAAGGATTCCTTTTCTTAATGACCCAAAGATATTCCCTCTACAATGACATAAAAAATCCAAATAGCTGGAACCAGTAAATTTCAATTACAATGAATCACTGACTATTAAATTTGCTTAAAGATTAGTTGCCTCATTATTTCAGAACTTTTCGACCTCTGAAACATATCTGCATAGTGACCATATGCTTGTTAAACATACAGTTAGCCAGAATTTGCTTTTGACAATTTGTTAATACTAGTTTTGGGGGGGGATTAAGGTTACTTAAGGCTGGGGCCCTTCAGGCCTCCCTGCACAGCCACTCTTTGTCATGTACAGTGACTGCATGGGCAGTGTACTCACAGGCAGGTTGGCCGTTCTTCTTCTTATTATTATTATTACAATTACATGCTTATAACAGTCCTTTGACAGCCACAGGAAATTTGTTAAATTTTTGTGATTGAGCATTTGATTCATTGGGATTTAAAGAGAATTTCAACAAATGTAATATATATATCAAAGTGCTTCACACCCATTCACCACAACAACATTTCAGAAGTTAAGGACGTGCTTCAACTTGCGCTGGCAGAATGTTGGGAATAAATTGACTTAACGCAAAAAGGTGGCGAAGAATCCAGCATAGATGTATTACAATGTAGTAAAACATCACAAAATCACATCTACAGGTTTTATAATTGTTTTTAAAAAGCCGTAGAAGCTCCTGACATGTGAATCAGCAGACAGGAGTCGTGCGTTTTTGACCTGACAGTGGCGACATGTTGGGCGGGTGGGGGGAGTGCCGCTGCCCTGCAGGACTGATAAGCGATGGTGATTGAGCGTTTGGACCATCCCCGTCCCCTGCAGGAGTGTAGCTTTACACTCTGTCAGTAGCACACACACATACACCCACACACACAGTGCTGTCCTGTTAAACCACTTGAGGACAGAGCAGCTGCTCGATCAGATGTGGAACCAGCACCCTGAGAACTGGACAGCATGTGGACGACGCAACGTTGTCCGACTCTCACTGCCGTCCTGAAGCTGAGTTATACTTCCTCTTATAGAATCAAAAACTTAATGTTTATTTAAATGATGTCTTAATGTATAACTGGCTTTAGTGTCAGTAACCTTACCGAGAGCTTTCTGAAGGGCCGTTGAGCCTTTACTACATGTCGTCTTGGATTTTGGGCCGAGATGGTGCAGACCGGGTCCTTTCATAGAACATTTCTCATGACAGGAACAATGGCTTTGCTCCATTTCGCCTTATGCGCTGCTTGTTCTGTAGCAGCAAGGGTGGAAAAATCGGTTTAAATGGAGTGCAGGCAGCACATGAGGTGAAAAGGTGGTGTTAAATCTTTCAGCTGTTAATCAAACAGCAGCAGGCGGTCGGGTTTTTGCGGGTGAACCCAGTATGAAATTTTGACAAATCATAATTTTCCATCTTACCCAAAGATAGATGAGAAGATTGATGCCGCTGTCTGTTAGTACAGTAAGTATGAAAATATACAACTGGTAGCCGTTTAGCTTAGCTTAGCATAAACACTATATACACCCAGCCTAGATAAAATGAAGACCTCCTACCAGCACCTCTAAAGCTCACTGATGAAACAGTTATATTTCGTTTGTCCAGCAGAGATTTTAGGAAGTCAAGCCAAGAAATAATTTTTAACAATAACATATTAATCAGCGAGTGGGTTAATGAGTTTGGGTTGTTGGAGTGTAAATATCCTCAGGACAGAGACACAGTGCGTTGGCCCAGCTACTAAACGTGAATATAAGATACTTAAAACAATCATGAAGCCTATGTTTCAATGCTAGTTATAAGAGAGAAATGTAAATGAACTTACTTGTAAGTTGCAGCAGACTGTGGTTAAACAAAACAACAAAAAGTCACTGCGAATTACAGAGACGGGAAAATCCAACTGGATAAAATTATCATGAAAACTTTCAACAAAAGCTTATTTTTGTAATAAGCTCCTATAAGCGATGAGGTCCAACATGAACAAACATTTTTCTGTACAAGTTAGAAGAGTTGTGGTTATTTAAATTAACAGATATATGTGTTTGAGTTTTTGAGTGTGTGACTTAAAATGGTTTCTTTAGTCAGAAATACTCTCAGGGGGATTTTCAATATATCAAAATCTTTAATAATAATACTTCAGGGCTAAACCCCAAAAGTCAAGATCACAGACACATTTTAGGTCTTAAATGGTGATAGTGCGTATCATCATAGAAGTTTCATTCAGAAGTGCTGAAAGTGTGTGAGTGAGTAAAAATGCTGCTGTAACCAGAGCCGACAGACAAACAGACAGACCGCCCTCATGCAGGTGGATTACAGCAACAGAAAGGCATCCACAGCCCCCACCACTCCTAAATATCAGTACAAAATAATATAATGCAGACGGCCTGTGTCTGTTGTGAATCTGAGTGAGTGAATGAGTCTGAGTGAATATTATTTACTTACTGTTTTATAGGTTTGTTTTTGGTAAGTCTACCCTTTAGAGTCCAGCTCCTAAATTATCGTTATTTTAATGTCCATAAACCACAGGCACACTTCCAGCCTGTTCTCAGGCGTCATGTATACACGCTTTGAGAAAACCGTGGCTATTGTACACATAGCGTGTATAGTAGAGCCCTCAGGTGCGTGTTTACGATGCTGCGGTCCATTTAACTCGGAAGTCGGAGCTGGGAATGATGTTACATCCGATTTGATGCAGCTAACAAGTCGCTCGGCCAGCCGTGGTTTACAACTAGCCAGGTTAGCTATTGATACGCCGGTTGATTAAAAAAAATTGCATTGTGCGGTATTTACTCACACTAAACACTGTAGCAACACGTCCACAGACAGCAGGTGAACAGTATACTTCGTGTAACTACAGCTTTCACTAACTGTTCAAACCCCGACAGCCATCGTGGATCACAAAGTCAGGGTACTCCGGTTCTCCCGACTTCCGAAGTCGGAAATCCGACTTAAATTTTTTTTGAAATTCTGAACTTTGAATTCAGAAATTCCGATTTCCATTTCAAATGGAATGCACCATGACGCATCCAGGTGTTTATGACGCCCGGGGAGACTGGAAACGCTAGTAACGCTTCCGGTCGCTAAATAGCTAACTAGCTAGCTAGCTAGCTAGAGATGTTTTTGTTTAAGGAGTTGACAGCCCAACATAAGTTAGTGCCTTAACCTAAGTCAGTAAATATATGCATGTCGGCCGATGTGCTAGCAGGGTTAGCCTCTGCAAACTGCAGCGTATTATACACACTCAAAATCACTGTTTTGCGCACTTTAGCCACGGTTTTCCAAAGCGTGTATATGTGGCGCCTGAGATGAGATCGTGTTGCACACTTCAGTTGCACTTCACGTTGAAGTGTGACTTCAACCTAGCGTCTCCGTTAACCTGCTTCTGCTCTGGTGCGACTGGGATTCATTCTAAGTTAAGGGATTCGTATTAGGTGAGTTAATGAATCCTTGTTTTTCTACAATTGAGACTGCTGCCACTTCAGCTCACTCTCGCCACTTCGTTGTGACGCAGGGCGGTTATATCACAGCGACTGCTAAGGGAGTGAAGCATCTGTTTTAGAGGCTGTGACTCAGCCACAAAAATGTGGTTTAACAAAATTAAATAGGTATTTTACAAAGTTTTTACTAGAAAATTCCCTTTTTCTGTTTCTCTGACCAGTAGCCAGGTCTCCATCCACATGTAGAGCAAATTGTGACAGAATTTTTACAAAAAAACTTAATTGATTCGCATTTCGGTCAAATACTGTAAAGCGTATAGATAAGTAAGTAGTAGGTGGCACGAATTGTCCAGTCAGGTGCCATTATACCATTAACACCATAAAAAGAACTCTATTCAAAAGCTCCACACAGATCTGATGTTTTTGTCTCTTTATCTCTGCTGGTGTTTCAGTGGACTTTTAAGTCACGTGGTTCACGTACGTTATGATCGCTGAATCTGTTTTCGTTGCACGTTTTAATCCAATTTCAAAATGTTGACCAGGTTTTTTTTCATGACAAAAATGAGATCAAACAAAACAAAAACCTTTTGTCAATGGATAAAAATTGAGCAATAATGTGAAAGATAAACACATCCACGTGTTACTGTGTTAATCCAAAGTCTTTAACAACATGCATCCATCTCCAGAAGCAACACATTCTCACTCCCAACTTATTACATATGGTTCAAATACATATGGTTACAGTGTGACAGAGGACAGGTAGAGACGGAGCTGCACTTTCTAACCTCATGCCCCAAATATGAAACACTAAGACAGAAACACTTTGAAACAGAAACACTTTGCAAACATGTCCCAAATATGCCCCGAATTCAAATTCACATCAGTCACACAGAAACTCCCCTATTTACTGGGAGAAATGCCCAAATGTGTAATAATTGCTGCAAAATATGTCTCCGCATGCAATGAAGTGAGGACAACCAGTGGAACCTCAGACTTATAAATAAGTGTGCAGATTTTTAAATTATTATTTTGATCGTTTGATATTTTAGTAATTGTTTTGTTTTTATTATTATTTTTAGATCAATTAATTTTTTTTTTGTCTATTTATATATATACATATACACACACACGTTACTGTTTCATTTATTTATTTTATTTTAATGTTTTAATATATGGTTTTGTTTTTTTTTAACACAAACCCACATACGCTTTGATTACTTTACGCTTATGGTTGATTATTATTATTTCTCATGTAGTATGTATGATGCTTTGGCAATATTGTTACACGTTCGTGCCAATAAAGCTAGTTTGAATTTGAATTTGTTAACACCTCTTAGCGGCGTGTAGGGCTCCACGGCCAAGTTAGCAAAAATAAATATGCAACGTCCGGTTACACTTTTTATAAAACTAGTTGTGAAACGTTGCAATTTGGAAAGGTTTAGGCAGCAAAACTACTCGGTTGGTTTTAGGAAAACATAGTTTGGGTTCAATTAACATAACTTGCGTCCCTGTGTGACAAATTGGGAGTGACACCGACAACATGTTGTAAGTTCCTGAAAAGATATATAAACTAAAATGTATAACAAATGGAGAAAAGAACAGGAAGTGGCAACAAAACAGCTGGGACAAAAACCACAACAAAAAAAAAGCAGGTGAGCAGGTTGACAAAGGTAAGCTGACATCAGTAAGGGGTGTGGATGGACTATTGGTGTTAAACTAGCTTTAAGCTGGCTACATGAGGTTTTTGCAGGCCATCAGGTCTGTAGTACCGTCCAAGCTGTTGAATTCAGTACAAACCTATCACTGCACTAACAAGCAGGCTGTTATTTACAACAAGGAGGTACTGTACTGTAAATCACAGCGGAGCTCTCGGTCCCCCGTGAGGAACTCCACTGCTAAAAGCTACCGATTCGATCAGTGTCGTCTGTCAATCATCTAAATCCTTCTCTAGATGTCCGTGAACGTAACATTATTGGTTGTTATCCGACGTTTCGGCTGCTTGTTTCAAACTAAACTCTGACAGCGAACAGGTAAGTGAATCCCACGAGAACACAGGCTGCAGTGTTCCCTTTTTTGTTGTAGTAGGAAAAGCACAGGTGTTACTAATGACATCCACGATGGATCTCTTCTATTCAAGTGTCCCAGCAAAGCATGAAGGTGTGAAAGTGAGCCAGCATGGACCAAAACCAGGATCCTGAAACTGAAGCTGCTGAATGGAATTCAGCCATCATTCATTTTATTTTTTACACCTGTGCTTTTCCTGCTGTGTCCTACGTGTCTTCTGTTAAAAAGGTCTCTAATGCCAGCAGGAACAAGAGTAAGGGAGTGGCTCCGTCCAAATATAAATTCATTATATACATTTTTGTGAAAACACTGTGGAGATGTCTAAAATCAAATAAGCTGCAGGAGGGTGATTTCAACATATATTGAACATTTGACCTATGGGGCAAAAGCATTGCTGAGAACATGAAACCCTTTGAAATGTCTCCTTATTGTGTCATATTAAGAGGATATTGAGCTGGAGAACATGGGATCCAGGAAACATAGATAAGCTGCCGTCCAGAATTCGAATCCCGAAGACTAATTCACAAACTGAAGACGAGTTTTCACCAGAATAAAATGCTTTCTTGGGATGAAAAGGCCTCTGATGTTCGTAGGACAATAACACTCTCCACCAAAACCCATGGCAATGACAATAATATTAAGATTTATTAATTAATAGTGCCTTGCTAAAAAGTCCCCCACGTTCAGCCCACACGTCCCTCTGACTGGACGCACGTTGTGTCCTCTCTCAATACTTGATTTTCTTTTGTCCGCCATCACGTCAGGTATTTCCGCTGGTAATCTGTTTGATAGGGACGGTTTCGTGGAGATCAAAACATGCGCCCGCAGACATGGCCTCCGCCGCGTCCTCAACTCGTTCACGCCCGACTGAGCCAGAGAGGCCTTCAGGACTGACGCACACATCAAATGCATGACAAAGTCCCCTATAGAGGCTTCGGGTCTGAGGGCATCGCTGAAGTCTGGTGAAGCCAGAGGTGAACTGTGTTGGCGTTAATTCATTTTCTAATTTTGTCTGTTTGTTGAAAGTAGATATGTGTGTGTGACCGCATGTTTTATAAACATAATATTTCTGTAGCTTTGACAGAAGAAGCTGTTGTTCATGAACTTCTTCTATTTTTAGCGATAAGATCACAGCTGATGGCAGCTCTACTACTTCAACAACATATGTAGTGAAGAACTTTATGCAACACTGTGTCCTAATAATAACATTTACAAATTACTACAAAAGAAAATAATGTTTTGTGAGGGATAAACTGCAAAACATGTATTTGTAATCAAAGGAAAACAAGAAATAAAACCCTATTTGTTAGTTAGTTAAAGTTAAAGTTTATTAAAGTGTAAAATCAGCAGCTGTGTGGTCCCAGTGAACTCTACAGAAAACAGAGACACAAAGAATTTGCAGAAAAAGAAACACAATAAAAAAGACAATTATAAAACTAATAATACAATAAAATAAAATAGACACTTAAAATGTATAGAAATTCATAAAATAGCCTATGCCTGATGGCTAAAGGCTCTGGCTCCTACTCTAGATCTGGAGACCCTCGGCACTACAAGTAGCCCTGCATTTAGGGAACGCAGTGTTGTAGCGGGGCAGCATGGTGTAATGAGTTCTTTCAAATAGGATGGTGCCTGAACATTAAGGGATTTGTAAGAAGAAGTATTTTAAAATCAATTCTCAATTTTACCGGGAGCCAGTGCAAAGTTAGTAAAACTTGATATGGTCTCTCCTGCTGGTTCTTGTCAGTGTGCGTGCAGCAGAGTTTTGTATTAACTGGAGAGACGTAAGAGATGTTACGTGTCATTTCTGGTTTGTGGTGATAAAAAAATAGGATGATGTAATTAAAGCAAAAAGAAATGAAATGTGTGAGAGAGAGAGCGTGTGTGTCACCTCTGAGACACCTCTGAACTGTGTTTTTGATTTGTAGCCGAAGAAAAAGTTGTTTCTTATTGGACTCGACATTGTTTTCTACCTGTTTTCTCTAAGTGACATTTGATGTTTTTTAACCTTTAAATTAAACTCAAACGAGTATCGGTTCTTAAATTCAACATTGCAGCCTTACAGAGAAAAGCAAGAAAACAACCCGTTAACATCACGCAGTTAAAAGTCTTTTTAGCTTCTCCCATCAGGCCGTCGCTTCAGAGCTCCTCTGGCCAAAAAGAAAACTCACAAAAACGTCCGTTCCCACTTCAATGTCCATTTTAAACCCGGTCAAACAGACTGACACTGATTTTTAATGCAGCTTTGCACATCTGCTCTTATTTATTTATGTGTAGAACTGTTTGTGTTTTCTATCATTGTATTGAATTTATATTATTTTTCCTGCTTTGCTTGAATGTTTCCATGTTTTGTTTTTTTTGTGCACATTTTCCAAGTTCACATAAAGTGGCCCCTCTGGGCATCTGTAGTCAACATATCCGGTTTCAGATTGGAAATACAGTTTAAAAAACACTTAACGCATCTGTCCCCCGCCAATCCAGCTCCAGCTCACGTTATTTCATTCTGCATCTTTAATCGCACGAGACATCGTGTTGCCTGTTAGTAATTATCAATATTGGAAGCTGGCGTTGGCAGCGCCTCTCCAGGGGACGTGATGATGGAGCCAGACGACGTCGTGTCTGATGAATATTTTAAAAGTGAGACGTTGGTTTCAAACAATGTCTGCTTTGGTGTCTGGTTTCTGTCACGCTCAGCTTCCGTATGTTTACCCCACAGCTAGCCTGACAGAAAAGAAACACTTTGATATTCATGGCGCACAAAACACTCGACTGCAACACTGAACATGAAGCCGGCGGCCGGCCGATACGCAGCAGCGTGGGACTTATAACAAACATTTAAGTGAAGATGCATGTCTGTGTAGATTAGGGCTGGCCCCCCTTTTGTCCTGAAACCCATGAAGACACCACAAAGGCTCTTGGTTTTGCAGAGACGCCCGTTGAAGTTTGGGGCCAGAGGAACAAAACCCCCCGGCACGTTTACAATGCGTAGATTTGCCCCTTTCAATCAATTTTCCAGCTCCGCCACATGATCTGAGCACAGAAGAAGCTCACACATCTGAGCGGACACTTGGTTTTAAATGAAAGGAAGATTCTCGTTGTTATATGAAACTTTTAGCCAGTGAAGGTATCGAGGTTCAAAGCCCACAGCCGTGCCGTGTGCTGAGCTCTAAAGGAGTAAGACGCTGTTCTTAGAGGTGTTGGGGGTTATTCTGGTCGTGGCTTTTCGAGCCTCTGCATTAAGTGGCATCTAATCTGCTGCAGAGCTGAAGTTTAAAGGGCGAACGCTCGGGCCTCTGACCCCCGCCCTGCTAAACAAAGTCCTTCACAGGTCATCAGTAAAGGACTTCCACTAAACTAAACTAATCCCGGCCTGCACGGCTCGGCGCTCCGACAAACACCAGGACGGGCGTCCGACAGGACAGAACACACGAGGGTCGACGCCGAGGGCCAGAGGAGTCTGCACCATCCTTCGGGAGAAACGAAAACACGACAGAAATACCTGAAGAAAGTTTTCAAAAGTGAGATAACTGCCGCAAGTTCAGAAATAGCTGCATAAGAATCCAGATTTTTAAAAAAAAAACATTTTCTCCTTTTCATTTTTAGTTTTTAGTTTCACGTCTCTGAACAAAAAGTTCTCTCTCATTAAATACATCATTTACACATTTTCATATTATGGAAACTAAGAAAACAAAAGCAGAAGGCATTTAAAGAGGGAAAAAACCTAAAGCAAGCATTATAATAATAATAAACTTTATTTGTGTTGTACTTTTGTTACAAAGTGCTTTGTAGAAATGAAGCAGCAGAAACTGAGCACTGTTTGATTTAATACGGTTAAGTTTACAGCATGAAACTCCATCCTGGACTCAGAGCAGAAGAAACTCTGCGTTGTTAATATTATTAAGGTTGTTTAACACAAATATTCACACTTCCAAACTTTAATAGCACCACATCTCACTGCTGACTCTCACATCCTGAGGAAACATGTTCAGTGTGTAATATTTCCACTTTAGTAATATTTCTATTAATACATCTTTATTATTTTTAAAACTATAGTTTTTAACATTTTACTGTACTTAAGTATTATTTTGAGGCACTTGAAGAATATTCTACTTTTTACTGGACTACATTTATTTCCTAGTGATCATTTAAAGGGTCTTGCATGTAAACATGTCATCAGCTTGTAAAATAAACTTTGTTATAGATAAAACCAACCCAACAACATGAGATGAGCTACTTTGACAACATCGATTGCTGCTTACATGCACACATTAATGAATCATAAATATAAAAGTAAAGCACAGTGCATAAAGAGGACTTTTAGTTCTGTGGTACATTTTGTTGTTGCTGTTATTTTGGCACCTTGTGTTTGTATTAATGTCACTGTGTTGGCTTTAAAACATCTTAGCAAAGGGCTGCAGCTGAAATGCTGAGCTGAAGGGTGTTGTCTTCATAAAGAAACAGACTCAGTGCTTCAGTCGCTGCTTTTGTCCAGAGTCTCTCTCTCTGTGTTCGTACTCCTGAACGTTTTTATTTCCTGTCCACCAATCCTCACCTTCCCGTCGCTGCTGGTGAAAATACACAGAAGGTGAAATACTCTGCTTTCCCATCTATTTCCTGTCAGTATTTTGCCCCAATACTTTTTGACTCCTCCATATCTCGAACAATCCAAGCGTTCAGAAGGAATCTAGACGGTCGTGGGGACGTTAAAAGTCTCCTCTGAAAGCAGAGCTGCAGTGTCAGTTCTCAGGTTTTAGCTCGCTGCTCACTCAAATCAGAATCCATAACCTGACGATTAAAAGTCATTAAGCAAGTTTCTTCTGGATTATTTATGCAACAAAGGACACTAAACGAGAGTACCCCCCCGCCCACACAGTTCAGCCTGCACAAGTATCTGCTGCTGTACCAACAGACCTCAGAGCAGCTTCTTCTCCCAGTTCATCCTCAGCACCGTGTCATGTAAAATCATTTTATTTCTATCCACCCATCTACTGTAGATGACTTTTGAATTTATAGTGTTTGATTTTTTTGTAAGAAGCGTAAAGGGAACTACAGCTTCACCTCGTCATACAGGCCTGTGTTGTGCGCCGGTAAATAAATCTAGCTTGTAGCTTCTAATTTCCGCTCGTGCAGCATGTTTCCATGCATTCTTTAATTTTATAAAGTTTGTGTTGTGCTGCCCCCTCAATTTACCTCTGTGATCAATAAAGTCTCATCTAACTGTCACCAAATATAATCATCACTGAATGCTTTTTAAAATCACACTGTTGCTGCTGCTTGAGGAGGAACAACATGAAGGAAAAGTATACAGGAGTTTTATGTGAAAAATGACACAATATTATTTAGATATTTCTGCAAATAAAAACGTTACAGTTTAAAAAAAAACAACTCCTTGCTGTTGTTTGAAAACTCCCAGCGAGTTTTTATTTTAATTTTATTTTTTTACGAATTCAGAATGAGTCCGGGAGTCTCAGTGATGCGTTTTCTGAAATCATACAACAGGTTTTTAAAGGGTTTTACAAGCCTGAGGGTTCACATGAGGTTCCCACCTGCAGAGGGGGAAAAAAATAATCCTTCAATTGTAGGAAAAACACGACAAATCCCCAAACTGGGAGCGACTGAACAGCTGCAAACAGGAAACTGAAGAAAAACTTTACTGCTCTGTTCTGCTGCTTTTTACGGAGCAAGAGAGAAAAACAGGGTTTAATTGTCTAAATATCATTTCACAATAAAACTTTAAAACACCGAACACTGCAGCGTAAACTGTAAACAACACCAACAAGGCCGTGTGAAGCAGCGGGAGTGCAAACCGACTTCAGGTCGAGCTCATCATCATCAACACGCGCTCAGACAGACGTTAACAGCTTGTGTCACATCTTGTAATCTGCATGTTGTTGTTTATGATTGACGTGGCAGAGCTGTAAACACCCGGATGAATGTGCTGCTTTTTAAAGATGTGAAGCCCCCGGAGGAGGAGCGGAAGTGAAATGCCAAGAGGACGGGAGCAAGATTGCTGGTAAGAAAACATCTACTGTTATTAAATTCACTTCAGTGGACGTTCAGCCTGCCAGCCTTTAATTTTTAAAGACTTGAAATTGTGTTTTCTTTAATCAAATATCAAGGTGAGAAGATCATTTGTTTCTTTTCTGTTTCAGATGTTAAAGTGGAGTTTTTGGGCTCATGCTTGCTCAGTTTGCTTTATTTTAAAATGTTGAGAAAAACTGAAACCAACCAACATTTTGTTCCTAATGTCAAATCTTAAAACCAATTTTTTTCTTAAACAGGAACAAAACATCAACTTGAGATCATTACTTGATGTGAGTAAAGTAAACGGCCTCTCTGGGTCTGAAAACAGCCTCACTAGTTTCAAAAAAAGTTCCTCAAATGGTTTTTAAAAGTCTTAAATCTACAGGTGAAAACTCTTCAAGGCTCTGACACCAAATCTGCAGACTTAAAAAGGCATTTAGTCCAGCAGTGACTCTTAAATTCTGTTAATTTCTTTACTGAATTGTTTTTTTTGTTTTCGTGAATCAAGCAAATCTCACCTGTACAGGAGGGAAGTATTCTGACGAACCGGTCGATCGTGTGCGCAGTTTGTACGACTTCTCAGACTGTTTCCAGAACAACAAGAAAGAAAGAGAAACACATTAATACCAAAATCCAATGGCCAGTGCAGGAAATGTACGTTTTGTACTGACATATGTTTGAAAAAGCAGAGCAGGACTTTACATGACAGTAAATTCACGGCAGAGACCCTAAATTTCTGGGATCTGACAAAATGTTGGAATTTTCCCACCTTGCTATCAGTCAGTGAATGCAGCACAGTATGGTTAACGTAGGCTGGAATGAATGAGACAGACGTTGGTAGTTCTGACGTTCACCTCCAATATATTTTCATCCTGATCAAAGCCACTAAACCTTGTTTGAATCATGGCACCTGCTTTTTGTTTTATTAAATGATTAACTGTTTGCTTGTTTGGTGAATATACACTAAAGTTAGTGAATAATGTTTCTGTAGTTTTTCTACATTTCATTTGGATTCAGAGAGTTTTTGGAGGGAATTCTGGCCACTTTGATGCCAGAAATATTAAAATATAATAAGTAAAACGCTGAATATAAAAAACAAAAAAACAAATTTCATCGGTCAGCTTTCAAGTCAAATGCTAATTTCAACCTTTTCCTCCTGTAACCAGATTTCATATAGAATATTTCCCCTCCTCCTTTGGGTTTGTTGTTTTCTTCTGCTGGTTCAGTGGGTGGAGCCTGATGCTTCACATACTGCAGGCAGGAGGCTATTAAGGGCTGATAAACATAAAGACAAAGCTTCTTTATGCTTTTAAACTCTCACATAGCTGCAGAGATTAGTGAAAGAAATAATAAAAATATTGTTCAGCAATACTTTTTCTCTAAAATACACAATTGTGCATTTTATTCCACAATTTCTAAAAAAAACTCCATGTGAGTTTGGATAAAGAAAACCCTGCAGAAATATGACAAACTTTAACTCCTTTAATAAATAATTACATAAATGTTAGTTTGCAAAGTACAGTTAACAAATGTTTCTCTTGTGAAACTAGAAAATTATGTTTTAAAGGCCACCAATTCAAAAAGACGTAAATAATAATAATAAATAAAAAAGTAATTAATTTGAGTCTTAATTTGATTTGTTTTGTTAAAAAAATTAATTGCCTGCTTTAATTTAATGCAATAAAATGATTATTAAGACAAAAATAATGTTTCAGTATTTTGTAATTGTTTCTGAGATGATAAAATCATTTTGTTTTGCCCCAAAGTATATGTAAGAACCATAAATAATATTTCCTTTGCAGCTGGAGCCCTTTTTGTGGTTCTGTCTTTAGTTTAAAACACTTTAAATGCAGCACAAGTGCATTTTATTACCTGACAGATGACCATTTGTGTGTAGAAACGATATTATATTTTGTGTTTTGATGCTTCACAGTCACAAATGTTCAGACAGAACATCACAAGTGAAGAGAATTGTGCAAAAGAAATATGTGTAAATATAATTTAAATCGACTTAATTCATTAACCTTAAAAACACATTAATGAAATACATTATATACAAAAGTATTATTCAAATAGATATTGTAAAAAGCTTGTAAAAGAATCTCTGTATGAAATGTGAAAGCTGAATGGACTGACAATATTTCAGTATATACAAGAAAATAAAGCAGGAGGACTGTGAACNCACACACACACACACACACAAACTAACACACATTTTTTTCTGCGTGAAGAAAAACACACCCAGCGTGCTTTAACCCTGCGAACACCCACTCAAAACGTGGATCAATAAAAAAAAACTTTGACCCCGCAGATATCACACGGATATCAAATCAATGACAGAAATCAGTTCTAAGGATAAAACCGTGTAACACAAACGATTCCTGCTGGAGCTCTTTTTCAAACCCTGTCATAATTGCTTAAAATTGCCACTATTATGTATTAAAGTGTGCAAACATCTCTTAATATAACACAGGATTCCCCAAATCTCCTAATTTTAAACCTTAAATCTCCCTTAATTTGGAGAATTATGGGTTAGGCAGCTTAAACAAACCTGAAGTAAAGCTATTAAAACCTTTAATCTAAACATTTCAGATTCCCTTTGGTCTATTAAAGCTCACATTTGGTTGTTTCAACACTTAACGTGATTAATTCCTTGTTTGTTTCACGTTAATGTTAATATGAGAAGTTTAAAGGGCGAGTGAGGTGCAAAATTTTTACACATCAGATGGTTTTGTTCCATCAGAAGAAGGAGCCCTGATGGTTGAACGGCGACGTTGTGACACTCCTGCTTTTATTTTTTTAATTCAGCCTCGCTTGAGTCAGCTGAGCGGCGTGTCGTCGGCGTATTTTGGCAGCGTCTGACGGCCTTGAACCCTCCGTGGCCTTCAGCTTTAGCCGCAGCCGAAATGCAGCAAAACTGTGCTGCAGTATTTTCAAACAAACAAATGCAGGAAATGAAAAAAAAATAAAAAAAAATAGAAGAGCTCTGACCCGACTGGCTGCGGCGCCCGGCGCTCGCTCTCACCCCGCCCCCCGGTGAAGATCGCGTGCAGAATCCAGGCAACCCAGACCGTGCTGAGGGAGCGCTCGCTGCTGCACACCCAGGCGACGTGACCTTCCCTTCTCTTCGCCAAGCAGCCCAGCGATGTGGGGGCTGCCCGACTCACTGAGCATGCCCAGTAGCATCCGCAGCGTTTCGTGACAACACTAATAGTCTGCATGGATCACTGGCACGCAGAGTCACTTCTAATTAGAATTATCTCAATCTTCCAACAGGGTTTTATGGTTTTTTTTCCTTTTCGTAGCGCGCCGCCATCTGAGTGGCCAGCCGAGGTGCCAGTTTCCTCGCCGACTCCGCCCCCGATCCCTCCTCCCCGCCTTCTAACCTCCCCTCGCTTTCACCTCGGTCAGAAGGCCGGCCTCCACTCCTCCTCCCCCCCCTCTTTTCTACACATGAAAAAAGAAAATACAGAGGGGAGGAAGGGGGACGTCCCGACGCGCTCTTCATCCTCACCTCGTGGCTTCACGCTCTATTATGTATGCATGCTTTCATTTCTGCTGCGTCTTCTATGTTCTTCCTTTCATCCTCCTCTCCTTCCTTCCTCCTTCCTTCATCTCCTTCTACAACCATCTGCTCTGAGGGCTTCTCACGGAAATCGCTGCACGTTTTCCAGATGTACGGTGAAGGCGCAGTCAGCCGCCTTCCCTCCCGCTGACCTGAGACTTCGGCCATTTTTAACCCACTTTCTCCATCTGACTGTTGGGCTGCAGAGCTAAGC
>JAPMOB010217672.1:0-44670 GCA_029875015.1 Lepomis gibbosus | reverse complement strand
TATTCATCAGAAAGTAAACAACTAAAAGTTACTTTATACGGTGGTTGAACTAAAGAGACAACAGAAACAGCATAATTAAATAATTACAAACATTCTCATTTCTGTCGGAACCAATGTATAAAATCTGCTGCCCCCCGGAACAATATAGATGTTGCACGGGAGCGATGGAAAGATGGCGGCGGCCGTGGTACAAATGTCATGTTTGTACCGGGGAATGTTAGCGGTCAGGGCCACCGGGATCAGGACGCTGATCCCTGGACTGGTCCCGTCGCAGTTCCGAGCCTTCTCAGTCCGGAAAGAGCCGGAGCTGGAGGAGAACCCGTACTACAGCAAGTACCAGGACAAGATCCAGAAGCTGCGCAGGTCAGCGGGCTAACCTAGCTAGCACTCTCCGGGATGACCGAATCTCCGTTAGAAAATTATGTTATTTTAAAAGTAATTTGTTTTCGATACGCGTAAATAAAATTTACACTATCGGGAAAGATTTAATCGAAATTCAGACGAGCTAATGAAATATTCGGCTTACATTTAAACTACAAAGCAGCAGTGTGTCCACGTACAAAACATTTACAGCTGTCTCGTTGCTCTTCTGATTCATATGGGAGGCTGGATTTAACTTGGCATCTCATTTTTTTTTTAAAGCTATGTCCTCACCACTAAATAATTAAATTAGATCCCCCTCTTCACATCCCAACCTAATCACTGAGCATTATGGCTAATCTTATTTTGCTTTTCAGTAATACATCTTTTGATTATTTCTTTCATTTATAATCTTTTCAGTAAAATGTCAAAAAATTGTCACAAGTTTTTTTTTGTCTGATTAAAGAAAACCCAAAGATATTAAAGTTATTCAAAGCAGAACATTACAAAATCATTACATACAAGATGGATTTGTTTTCTTGATTAAATGGTTTTAACAATTTATTGTCAGAATGTTTAAATGCAAAACTCCTATAAATGGTGTATTGCAGAAAAACAATAAGAAAAGCACACAGTCCTTTTCATGCAGTCTAGGTTTACTTACCGTTTCCCCTTTTGAGCTGAATATTTCAGCACCATAGTTTCTGAATATAGATGTGAATGTTGCGGGTGAGATTTTGCCTTTTTCAAAACTGTAAGTTGCCGCTTCAGTTAAAGCTCATCACAGACTGGAAGGGGATTCGGCCTTTTGAAAGTTGCTCACTCTGTTTGGTGTTTACTGATTTTTTTTTTTTCTAACTTGTTTTCAGTGCCAAACCACAGGAGTACAAAGCCCGACTGGAGAAACGGCACGAGGCCAAGAATGAAGTGCTTGGACACTCAAAGCAGGCGGAGTTCGTCCGGCTCATGGAGCAGGAGGTGGAGTACCAGCCAGGCAGCATATATATAAAGTCAGACGTTTAAAACCACAGTTAGACACATCTCACGTTTTTTTTTTTGGCGTGTATCCGTGATAAATTGAGATCTCTGTGAACTGAAAGTTGTTTTTATTTTACCATAATCTGGTGACAGTGTGTGCTGAAGTGTCCTCAGTTGATGGAGCACTTCTCCTGTGTGAGCCTGTTTATTATCAGTGTAGGGGTGCTTTTATTTCTTCATTTTCCTGTGTCGGCTCGTGAGCACAGTTTTATTAAGGTGATGTCACTTTTGTTGTGGGAATCTTTGCAGATGGAGAAACGGGACAAGATAGCTGCCAGCGATGCCGCATCGGGAGGTTTCACAAAGAACAAGGTGAGATGTGTGGATGCATAAGATTGCTTTTACTTAATTAAAACTTTTGTTCTACATTTTAGAATTTTACTGTGTTTGAATTTTCAAATATACCTGCGCTCGTGAGGCTGATTTATCATCCTGAATGACAGCAAATTTAATCCAACACCATTACTGGCTGGTACGGCTGCGTTATTTGGAGAAAAGGTCTGAGTCTACCTGCTTGATTATCAAGGAAAATGCACAAAATACTGACATTTTGAAATGTGGATTTCTCAACTTAAACAAAGTTAAACAATATTTCTAACAATAACTTTAGTAAAATGGATGTAAATCAGAACAAGCTTGTGGAGGAGGCGGCTTGAAGCAGCAAATATTGGCACATTGGCATCCCGACTCCACAACCTGGAGGACGTACTAATAGGCTATACATGAGTGTATTAATATAACAGTATACCATTAAATAAAGAGTATGATCAGTTGATATTGTACTGTTTGCATAAAAAAATCCAACCAGGCTGTGATTGGCCCGTTGACATAAAGTAACTGACAAGCACGTCTTCTCTGTGAAAAGACAGAGACACAGCTAACCTTAAATGGCCTGGATGAGCACCTGTACACCACTCTCCCTCACACCATTCAACTTCTGAAATCTACAGCATAACCCAAAGAGTTTTCATTTAATAATTAAACTTCCATCAAAAACAACATGTTACTGGCTAAGATAACATGCACATTAGATTGTACTCATGGGAAAATGTTTTTATATCAGCCATTGAAAAACCCATATCGGTCAACCACCGGTTATATTTAGGGCTGCAGTTACAGCTTTTATTGATTTTAACAGGTTTTTTTATAATTAACAATACTCAATAAAAGTCGGATGCGGCTAAAGGAACTTCAGGTTGTTTCACATATGAAAAGCTGAAGCCAAACATTTTTACTCAAACAATTAATCTGACTATTTATGGCTTTTTGTTATTTTTCATCCTGTTCTGCGGTAACATGTCTGTGCGTATTTGAATCAAATGTGGCCTCGGGAACCAGTTAAGTTTCCTTGTGGCTTTGATGTAAATAAAAGATGTTGATAAAGAGGTGCGTGCTGACTGTGTAACGTGTTCTTCAGACGCTGGGCTCCATCCTCAACATGGAGATGATCAGGGACAAGACAGGCGAGGAAATTGCAGAGGTGAGTCTGAGGGGCGGGGCCTGTGCACTTCAGCTTTACTCCAGTTTAACCACCGACAGTCACGTCGTTTGCTGTGTCAATTTGAGGCTGTTCTTTGTTTTGAACTTTTTGTGTTCTAATCTCAGCTTTGGATGAAATATTATTCGACCAAAGACACAATCAGCGCCATCATCCCGGTGAGTTTAACACCAGAGAATATGCTGATGCTGATTACTTATGTCCTCTAAATATAATATATTTTAGTTTTTGCTTGAAATCTGGAACCTTGAGGAAGTATATTATTTTTCCGGGAGCTCCTTTTGCTTTTGATTATTCCGTACACTTTGACTGCAATAATTCTGTAACACAATGAAGCTTGTAAATAGAGAAGCTTTGGTAAACAGACAGTTTTATAGAACAAAGCTCACATCTGCCCTTGTTTCCTAATGATTTAATAACATGTCTTCCCTTAAATTGCAGACACAGATCTACGATTTGATTTTCAGCAGATCAAAGTCCTGCCAGATGGTAAAGTCACTGCTGCTCACACTGAAACATGTTGATCAGAAGATACTAAAGTAGTATTTTCAGTCTGTCCTTATAAAGAAAAGCAGTTATTTTATAAGCGTTCTCATATTCTGCTACAAAAGTGTTTAAAGTCAGGTTTTGGCTAAATAGCTGCAAAGCACCAGATGAACAGCGTTTGAAATCATCAGAGCAAGTTATTAATAATTTAATTCTATGATTTCTCAACGTCATGTGACTCTTCCGTCTCTCGCTGCTTTCCTCCTCCTCCCTCAGTTTCTCTACGCTTTGCCTCAGAAGGAGGGTTATGAGTTCTTCTTGGGTCAGTGGTCCGGACACGAGCTCCACTTCACCTCCCTCATCAACGTGCAGGTAAACCTCTTCACACGGCACCTTCACTTGCTGCTGGGGAAGTCAGACACTGTGTGGCCTTGCTTGTGCAGGTCGCCCTGAAATTCAAACAATCAACTTAATTTAATTTAATGATTATTTGAAAAGGGACAATGTACACTGACCAACGTTCAAAACGAATGTACCCAAGTTAGCCACAGGCTGGTTTTCAACAGCAGTACCTTTTCCAGTTGTTAATACAGGCGTCCTAAAATAACAAAATAATATAATACAGTAAAATACATTATACAGAAGGTAAAAATTACACTGTTAAAAATCTTAAACAATTAAATAAACAGATAAGATCTAGAAGTACATGAAACAGTTTAGATATTAGTGATGAATGGGACCAGCGTCACTGTTGTTGGTGTTGGTTTTCAATAAGCCATTTCTTCTTAACATTACCCTGTAATAGGGCTGGACAATAAAACAATAACAATAATTATCGTGATAAAATTTCTTTCAATAACAAATGTTCAATGTTTGATTTGATTCACTTGAATCACACATGAATCAGGACTGATTTTTTTTATTTATTAAGATGTTTATTTTGAGGAACAAGGACATAAAAAAAGCTTTTACTTAATTTTATTCATGCATATTTGTTGAAAAAGATTTTAGCGTAATTGTTTTGAATGTTCTACCTCAGATTTGTTTGGCATCAAATGTTTGTCTCGTTCTGACCATAACGAAAAGTTTAAACCAAACTTAACAATAATTAATCAGGTTTCTTCAACTTTCACTGAGGAGCAAAAATCAGCCTTTAAACTCAAAAGAAATAACGATTTGATTCTTATCGTGATAATTATCGATATCGAAAGATATGAAGATTTTTATCGTGATTACATTTTCGGCCGTATCGTCCAGCCCTACCCTGTAATGAATGTAATGAATCCCTTTTAAGTTCACGTCACGTAGATGATTTAACGTTTTTTTAACTTCGTACCAACAACAATGACGTGATACTCCTCAAACGCCACAAAAGATGCTTCATCATCTGTAAGTTGAAAGTTCATAAAGTTATGAAACACAGCTTTAAATAGACATGTTCTGTCTTGTTAAAAGACTGTGTCTGTTATCCTTTTCTGTCAGTCTGGAAGACAATGATGTTGCAGTAGAGATCAGAAAATTTAAGGGGGAAAAAAAGGGTAATTTCCAGGTTTTGATGAGTTTGGAAACTACACAAAACCTGGACAAATAGATAATACATTTAGAGGCAATCAAAACTAAATATTCAGATGTAAATGCTTCATTTAGTACCAAGACTGTCTATTATAAATGTCCATATTACTGCAGAGTTTCCTCCTGGTTCCAAATCTACAGTTTCAAAGGTTTAAGGTTTGCTCAGTGGCCTGAAATGCCTACGTTAGAAATCAGCCGCTCATAAAATCTGCTGATATTTCAGGGTTACAGAGAACTTTCATCATTAATTCAGCACAAAATATAAAATGCAATAAACTTCTCCCCAGTACGAAGCCTTTCAGCTCATGTTACCTGGAGGTGTTCATTGCAGTTTTCCTCTCCCCGTTGGTGTGCAGATGCTGGGCGAGAACGCACCCAGTCAGCTGATCCTCTACCATTACCCAGACCTGAAGGAGGAGAAAGGCGTTGTCCTCATGACTGCTGAGATGGACCCCAAGTTCATAGTAAGTCCTCTACCCGCTGTGTTTACCCGTATGGTCTCGCCTGGTTACAGGCTACACGCTTATCAGTCAACCTTAGTGGTGTTTTTGCACCATACCTACAGTATGTGGACACCTGCCCGTCTTGCGAAGGCTGTTAAAGTAGCATGCTCACAGTTTTGGGACAACTTGTTTGAATCACATACATAAGTAATCAAGCGTGCAGGAAGGGGGGTGCAGCTGCGACACAGTGTGCAAATTACATATGCAGACTACATAGTGGGCAGTACTGTTACTGCATGACAACACAATGCTCTGGTTGATCTTACAGCCTAATTATTTGACGTCAGCAGCTGTTTGCTCGATTATAGGAGCTACATTGGTGTGATGCGTGGATTGGCCCCCCCACCCAACTAATTATTATCTCAGATTCATTCCACCTTTACTGGTCCTTTTAGCTTTCCAGGTGATTTCTTTATTGTGTTGATTTGCTTCCATGATTAGGGAGGCAGCTGTCAGACATTTTTTATCCTTTTCCATATATCTTGGGACATTTATGCAGCAAAACTAAAAACAATAGTTATCATCTTAGCAGGACAGGGCAGAGGAAACTCTGCAGAGGAAACCGAATTCCACTTTTAGCTTCTAAAATAATTTGGACGCACTGATAGAGCTCAGGATTGATTAGCAGGACGGCTGCTTTAGCTCACACAGTTTCTCTGTATGAACCTGGACTGTGTGTGACACCTTTTGTAGATGGAGAACACCACAAAATATTAATCCACGTTAGATTCTCTCTGATCCTGTCGGCGTGTCATGAGATTTAAATCTAAAGTTATGCTGCTGTGCCCCGTGCATAAATGCGCACATCATCTCTTTTAATGGGGGAGACGCTTCACCCTATTTCACCCACCCGGAAATTCAAAAAATGTATCATCCGAAACTCTGCTTGCAAACAGCGGTGCATTCAATTATTGCACGGATGTGTTTCCCCATTGTGGACACTGAGCATGGACCACTTGTTAAAGTTGAAATGCAGGTAAGTTAATCATGTTATCAATGTTTTTTATTCGAACAATTTTATTAATACATAGGCCTACATACATTTAATTAGAGGCCCGGGCCTCGGAGGCCTCATATGACCATTCTTGTAACCACTCTGTGTTTGGGAAAGTGCGTGCCCACACACTGTCGTGTCGTATGCAGGCATTTCTACTGTGCAGCACCCCGAAGCGAAAATGTCTTCCTGTGCTTCTGTATGTAATGTTGATGTGTCATGTTATTCAACCCACAATGTACGAGATGTGGACAAGAAACCTGGCTGACTCAAACACTGAAATATTGGCTATATGTTAAACCGTAATCCCTCCTCTTTGCAGACTGTTCACCAGGCTCAATGCTTGGCCAATCAGGTGCAGCTGTTCTATGGCACGCAGAGGCAGGAGACGTACCGATTGGTCGAGGCATTTAACCACCACCCTGCAGACTTCAAACACATGTCCGTGATAGCGGAGCTGGAACAGAGCGGCCTGGGGCCAGCGGTCGCACCCAGAGGCTCGTAGGGAGACCAGAGATGGGCCGACGTCGCCAACCAGCTCGCCTGCAGTCAGATTTCCCAGGAACTATTGGTCCTCATTTAAAGTCACAAAGAGAAATGTGCTTCTTTGCTCAGCACCTTCCACTGGGATCCACCTGTTCGTCATACTGTATGCAGAACTGAAAGGAGCATCAGCAGCTTGTCATGAACTGTCTCGATCATCTGACATTGAGCATGAACTTGTAACCACAGGAGACTAACGTGGTATTGATCAGTTCTATGATAAAGAGATTCCACTGTATGCTACCCTCCATATTAGACTGGACCAGAAGGACTTTGTTAGCCCAGTCGCTATCCCTGAAAACCCATTATGACGAATAAATTACCTTGAAAACCCCAAATCTTTCAAGCTCATCGCTTTCATGCTGAAATATTTCAAATTCAAAAATTTATTCTGCCAGACTTTTCTTCTTGTGTTTGGTTGTTTTGTTGCACAAACACATGACCGTGTCGAGTGGTACAGTTTGGGTTGTGATACAGCACATAATCGCCGGATTTCCAGGTTTATTATTATTATTATGTTTTAACTTGGCAAATTTTAGTTTCAAATAATCAGAATTGCTATAATTTAAATAATAAATATATAAATAATTTTACTGTTTGAGTCATCGTCATCAAGTCACAACTTTAGGTCTTTATTCCAGAGTTAGAGCCACCTTTCTTATCTGTAATAATATTTGTATCCACCTATTTAATTGCTAAGATCTGGTAAAGCAACGTGTCTGATCTCCTGACTGCTCACGTTTCTTGCTCAGCTGTAACCTGCAGTGTGCAGTATTTTACTGCCAAAGTTGTATATCTTCAAATTCTACACATAGTGTCGTCAAGCCCGCAGTGGTGCCTCATTAAGTGGCCCTCCGAAGCCGATTGAATCGGTAGTTGAGGATGAGGTATGTAGACATTCAGCCTCTGGACACCAGAGTAGCAGCACTTTGGATGAGATGTCACTTCAGTTACATATCACATCAGAGATTTTTAAATTCTGTACTTAACATTTTGAATTTATTTCAGCACCTGAAGGAAAAGTAGGTGATGGTGGTCTTAGAGACGCCATCAGAAGTCTGTCATTGTGGACGACTTGCGTCAACAAGGGAGAAAGCAAGCAGGCCGGCCTGGTAGCAGTGCAGCGGGGTGTGGATGACACAATGAGGACGGCAGCCAGCAACTCTTACAAGTGTAAACCGGGCTCTCCTCAAGAGGACGTCCATTCCTTTGTGTGTTTACTACATCGACCAATACTTTCACAAGCTCAACTCAAAGGTAAGAATGTGTTGAAATACACAAGAATTAGCTGCATGAGAGTAAGTTAGACCAGATGATCAGTTTTATTGGGACTGTGTATCGGTTGTTGATGTTTTATTACCCCCTAGTGGCCATATATCCATTCATGCAGCTCTGAGTTAGACTGCACTTTTACCATTTTGGTGCCAAATCTTTTCCAGTCCTCTGTCAGCTTTGGGAAATGCAGTTAAACAGCAGTAAGTGCCATTATAAGGTTTATTTGGGGAGGCTAAAAACAGCTTGGATGCTGGGCCATGAATGTAAAATCACCATGGAGAGCATCAAAACTTACTAAATGACTTTTCCCAGATCTATTAGTTATAATTCCTCCTTTAGTAACTTTTTTGGTGTTGTTTATTTGTGATCTGCTCTAGCTTTTCCAAACGTTTGTACACAGTTATGGTGATAATAATGGTTCAAAATGATCCTTGGCAAAATCTCACCACCCAAATTTGTTTGCATACATGTTGGATTTGTGTTTTATATCCAGATATAAAGCAAGGCACATTTTGCTTTCCCTCCACTGCTAAAATGCTGTTCTAGGCGAAACACTAACTGGCAATTTAAGTAAATGCAATGTTCAAAGCTGAACCCACACGATAAAAAGAACGAACAAGGTAGACCACAATGCTTTGTGTTAAAGTTTTTCTTCTTCGTAACCACATCAGCTTTTTCGTCCCTTCCGAGTTTGCATGTATTAAATGTAACAAGATAAAGCTGATAGTTCATCATTCACTTTTATTGAATACATGGGAAAAAAATACTGTGCAAATCCCCAAATTCAGTCATTAAGGGATGGTCAGATATTCAGTCACAAACATTAACTCACACACAGCCGAGCACAGAGAGCTGAAGAGATGTCACCAGTTTTCCACAACATGACAAGTTGTTTCCTTGACATCGGAAATTAATTTCATGATTACGAGATTAAAAATTCCTATTTTGCAAATGTGGCATGAATTGTTGGTTCGCCGTTTGTTCGAAACGCTGAATGTTTTTCATTAATATAGGAAACAAAAACCACATCACAGAATTGTGTTGCCATCATGTAAAGCGAAACATGAGATTCTGGTCCCCTCTGGCTTTCCGTACACACACACACACCATCGCAAAACTTACAGCATTCAGTTTTAGCTGGACCGGCATTAATGTGCTACACTTCTAGTTGTATCAAAATCTTACAAAAAGCTCAAACAATGTTAATGAGAGGAAACAATTTCTCCACTAACATCCTCATCTGATGCTCCTGATGGACTGTAACACACAGAACAGCGGCTGGACTTTAACAACCGTTTGCATTCAACCATTAAGATCACAAAAGATATAAGACGATACAAAACACAGTCCCATTTCATTTCAAACACACAACATCTCAATGTTCATTATTGAAACATCAAATCAGAACTACATTATTGTCCTTTTTCCAACATTAGCGGTGCATCAAAAGTACTAAAACTACAAATTATTGGATCAAAACCTCCTGAAGTGCTTTTAATCATCTAAAAACGACTAACCTGCAACACATTTCCCCAACACTGAATCCAACATCATATTTATTAGTAAAGCATCAGTGGATGAGCTGATCCAAATCCATCAGAAAGCTTCAGATGGTTTGTGGAGCACTTCAGTGGTAAAATGATATCCTGGAACCTCAGATAAGGATAATGTAACCAAGAATATGGTAAATAGACTTTTCGGTACTTTACTGCGCTTTACAATACATGTAACATTCACCCCATTTATACACTGATGGCAGAGGCTGAATCATTGATCCTGGACTTACTGTTAATCCTGGGTTTATTAACTAATTCACTTGTTATTTGGAATTTTTTGTCTTTTTAAATGTTGGTCTCAATTGTTTGCTTATAAAATACAAGGAAGGTTAAAATCAAAGGTAACTGGACAAGTCCTTGGATCCAAGTCTCTCAGATGAGGCACAGAGTATCTTCAAGCAAGTCCAGTTGCCCATGATTTTAACCTTCCTTGGATAACTTTGACCTGGATGACTGAGAACCTTCAGACACTTTACCGGTAAAAGTTCGGTAATATTAAAAATTACTCTTTGACTGTCCAACACTCCCTGTCTCACGGAAGTCCAGCCAATGATAGGTTTGCATCAAAACAACACAAGGGGCTGCTCTGGTATGTTGCTACACCATCAGTAAGAAGAACCAGAGTCCGTTTTTAAGACTTATTAAGGTGTGTTCAGACAGAAGGCGAAGCAAATCTTCACCACACGTCTTTCGTACAAATTCGAGCGCTGGACTGTCTCTCCAGTGTACAGACATTAGCTGTTAGCTAACTAGAAATGGGCGTGTTTGTATGGCAGCTCAGGCTAAACTCACCAGAAACTGTTAATTCTAGGGTTTTCCCCTAAAAGCTGATGATTCAAGTCATCAGGAGCCATGTTTCCACCTAAATCGTGCAAATCTTAAGCAAACTTTTGAAATGTCACAAAAAAAGATGTGAAATAGGTCCATTTCCATCAGCTGGTTTGGAATAAATAAATTCTCGTTGACGTAACACGTGGCTGTAATAAACAAGACGTATGGGTTCCAAACCAGAAACAAAACCAGTCGCATGGACCTGAGGGCCATTAATCTTAGAAAAATGGAGAGAGGTCCTCAGGAATGTGTTTAAAGCGGGCAAGTTGCTACCAGCCATGTCTCCACGCGTTATGGGAATATCCGGCTAGACGCCGACAGCTGAAACAGCTGTTCAGACATGAGATACAATTTTGCTACGTCCGAACTTGTTCGCTGAAGTGTTTCCATCTCCCATTTAGTACATTTACTCTTTTAGGACAAAAACCACCCTAAGCGAGCATAAAAAGTTCTCCATCAACCTTTTCTAATAAGATACTTCAAAATGCGCATTAAAAAACATTGATGGAAACACGGCTAATGGAGCAGGGTTTTATTTTTTTTTTGTGATCTAGCCACAAAACTAACTGATGGAAACAGCAGAGCAGAGCGACTCGTGTCCATTGGCTGATCCAATGACTGTCAATGAAGTGACCTTAAATACTTTTGAACTTAGACGCTGGTACAATAATTTAACACACGCGACAAATCCAAACATTTTCAAGCCACACCAAACATGCATTGGCCTCAATTTGCATTTTGCCGGGCAAATGGGCTTCTCTTCCCGGCCGCACGCACCTTGTTTCTTGCTTTTAAGATGCAATCACCCTGCATCTAAAAATTCCCTTGCGTTCTGTCTCATCACACCTTTACTCCAAAAGTCCACTGACTCTGGCTGCAGTGTGTAAATCTGTGCCACGGTTTTGTTCCGTCCTCTGCCCGGCGTCAAACAGCCACTGGAAGCGTCTCAGAAGCGTTTCAGCAGCTTAGCGTGCAGCCTGCTTCGCGCTGTTGGGTTGTTGTCATTTTTGGCTTCTACTCCCGTCTCCACAGCTCTCCGTGACCCGGTTTTGCGCCGACGTCTGCAGGGTTGCGTATCCCACAGGGGGCATTTCAGAAGCGGAGCATTTTGCCTGCCTGATTTTGCCGACATGTTTAGATTTTGTTGATTTGGTAATCACTGCTTACTTTTTGAGCTTCTATTATAAGTAGGCTACGTAGTTAAATGGTTTCTGTTTTAACGGTGTTTGTTTTTGATTTACGATTGGGAGTTTGCACACTGTGTTTTATTTTGAAAATTGACCGTATTCTCTATGCCGTTCTGGTTCTGACTGCCTGCCAGGTGTGATCTGCTCTGGGCTGCTTGACGCGACTTCCATCAAAAATAGACTACCTACCTATTCTCTGCAGAGAGCTGCACCTGGGACGCGCTGCAGCTGCGTCTGGTGGACTTACAGGCATTGTCTAGAATGGATGCGATTTGCTCTGGGAATTCAGTGGACTTTGCAGGTTAGACTTGTAAGTACAGCACACCCCGTTGAGCCGTCATTGTTCAACTCTCGAAGTATCATGGCAGCAACAGTAAGCTCCTCCCTATTTCTCTGGCAAAGGAAAACATTTTCAAAAAGCTACATGGTGTTCTACCTGGTATGTGTGCTTCCACATATTTGATTGGCCAACAAAGTTTCCATATACATTGGACTGTGCTGCAGCAAAAAAAAGAAGCCAGGAAGAACATTTTTCTTGGACTACACTTGTGCTTTTTGGTGCAGCACTCCTGTCACTGTACGCAGTCCTAATCGTAGCATGTGCTCCACTGCTGCTACTCCCTGAGTGGTCTCCACCGTCCTGTCTCAGTACATGGCTTCAGTGTCTCGGATGCTTCCAAACGACAAACTGAAAGTGCTTCCTAGTCTCTTAGTTACCCCGCTGCCTTCCCTCTTCTTCTTCCTGTTCCAGTTCAACAAGGAGGCGGAGCTCTGGCCCTTGGCTCCTCCCAGCAGACGCTGCCGACTGTTTTCTTTATCGCTGCTGTTGGACAGCATGACTGCTCTCCTCTCCGCCTGTTAACACACACAGGCAATGTACACAGGTAAGCACACATACATTGAAAGAGCAGCCACAGACATCCCAAACACACACTTACCTGTGTATCATGTGAGTGTAACGTGACCACACTGAGCTCCACTCCTCTGTCGCTACAGCTCTTCAGCATGTGGACCACCTCGCCATGTTTGGCCCACTTACAGTCCTGTCCATCCACTGATACTATGTAGTCTCCTTCCCTTAGTCCTGCCTCCTGCACAACACACACAAAGGAGTTAAAATTGGTTAATGAGTTGCATTTTCTATAGAAAACATTTCAAATGCAAATTCTGCAACTAATCCTAATTTGCACATGCAGGCCAACTACTATGTGTTAACGTTTGTGGTTAACGTCCAGCCTGAAACTCCAGCTAGATAGTTCCCACCTCTCCACTCAGGGTGCACTGTCCATATAGTGCTCAGAAGTTTATTATTGTAGTTTTAATTAACGGTGACTGAAATTATTATCATGTAGATTTAACACATGGCTCATTGTTTCCTAATTGTAAAGAAAAAACAGTATTTTATTAAAAGAACTAATTTAAATGTAATTCTGTTTGAACTGATTTTCTGCTGGAGTTTATTCGACTAAAATAGTTCTTTTGCAACAAGTACAGCTCCGAAATGTTTCCATCAATAGAAAGAAAAATAGAAATAAAATTAGCTGCAATTTATGCATTAGCCCCTAAAAAGAAAAAGACAGTGTAGATGTATTGCAAATGCTATTTTCACCCAACTTCAGATTTTTCTTTTGAGATTTTAATCTTTTTTTTCCGATAATTAGAACAACAACAAGTTTTTTTTGTTTTTTTACGCAAACAATCCAACCTTTGTAACCGTCCCATAATTTTACAGACCGTGGAAGACATGAGCAGTACTGTAACTGATTAAAAAAAAAAACTGTCTTACCGCTGCACAGCCTCCAGGCACCACTCCGGCCACCAGGACGGGGGAGTCTCCTCTGAGTGTGAGACCCAGTCCACCTTCTCCCCTCTGCAGGCAGATCACACGTACCGGACCCCACCGAGCCCGTGCACAAAACACTGACAGAGGCCCCTGTAGTAAAAGGAAAAGCCATCTTCACCTCAAGTAATAAATGAAGCTGTCGTTTTTATGATGGGTCTCTTAATTTCCTTAATTGTTTTCAGTCACCACGGGGCAGTTTAAATGTCAGACCGTTCTCAAAATGAATTTGTCCTACCAGCCGTTGGAAGATATCAGTAACTTGGACTGTAGAGAAGTTGGGTGGAGTGATGTCTGGTTTCTGATGGGTTTGAGCTGACAACAGAAGAGACCACAATCACTTACCGGCATGCAACCACAGAATCATATTATTGATCCGACTTAAAACGGACACTCACACTGTATCTCTGGAGCCTCTGCGGTTTCATCAAAGTCGTCCTCTCTGTCCAGCTCCGAGTACTTGTCCAGAGAGCGTTTGTGTGTGAGAGACAGCACGTCCTGCAGGATGTCCATCTTCCTCAGGATCTTACACAGGCTGTGGACACGCATGGCCTCCTCATGTCTGATCACTGCACGCCGCAAGTGAGCTTTACCTGCAGACAAGTAGGCGTACATTTAAAAACATTTGTGAATTCAACTTTTTAAACACAACAGCAGATTTTTTTAAATTCATTTTGTACATTAACTCCATAATGTTCACACAAATGTAAATTCTGCTTAAAGCACTGCTGTATGTTTGGACAAAATATAAACATGTGCCGAATGCCGTGACCTCACCAAGCTTTCTTCTTTTTTCAGGGTCTCTTAACGCCTGGCTGAGTGGTGGCCCTGCAGGAACGTTGACGTAGAACTGGAGGAAAGCCTTCTCTGCTTCCTCATCACCTTCCTCCTCCTCAGCAGACACTACAGAACAAGACAATGTGTGTAGATACAATACTCAAGGAACAGTATGGGTAAGAATAATCAAAGTTTAAGTGTGTACAGAAAGAAGCAGCTTTCTACTGGTATTTTTCATTATTAATTTTATTATTCCGTGAAATTCACTCAAAACCTACCCTAAAAAGTACTTAATTTAATTCTTAAGAGAATGCATGTCAGGGAATTTTAATTAAGATGAGGCAGAATTTCACAATGCCTTGGCATCTACTCTGCTGTCCCAGCATTAAGCACATAAGTCTTGGCGGTCCGCTCAGCAGAATATCACAAACTGAACAGGATATAGTGTGCACTACAAAACCTTATCCATGCTATCTGTACAAAGTGCTTCTATCTCATTAATAAGGAATGTAATTTGAAGGGCTGCAGCTGCCGATGATTTTAGTATTCAGAGCTTCATTAGATTATTTCAACGATTCATCGATGCGTCGTTTAAGAAGCACTTTTGCTTGGCAATAATCCCATACTTTGGACACTTTCCTCGCTGTTTTCTCTTCCTCCACTTTGCAAACAGCGGCATCACAATCACGTCGTGTTCACAACGTGCAACACTAATAAATGTTCCTGTGAAACAAAGCATCGATGGAAAGAATTCTCGTTGATGCATTTTATTAATCGATAAATTGTTTCAGCCTTAGTAATTTGTTAATCTCGCTTTTAGTTTTTAGGATGGCTCTTTGTACAAGGCCTCAGGCCACATGTGCTTCATGTATTTATCTCAGCACTAGGGATGCAGCGATTACTGGATTTCACTACTAACCGCGCTTTAAAACGTCACAGTTGATTAATCGTACAGGTTCCACAACACTAAGTGTTTCTGTTGCAGGGAAAGAAACTGTTGCAACTTGCCCAAAATGAGGAAGAGGGAACAAACTGTGAAGCTTTATTTCCACTAAAGAAAAGAGCAGAAGTCGGCAGTGTGGGAGCGTTTCGGGTGCACCGAGACTGACCAGGACGTTACTGAAGATGTCACCTGTTCAAAAACTTGCCGTTAAAAAGGTTCCTGCTAAAGGAGCGAATACCTAAAATAATAATAAACCTTGATGCAGCACCTGCTGGATCACCACCCACCTTTGCACGCCCATATAAAAGGTAACACAAAATAACTGAGTTAAATAAAGGGGGCAAGTTGGTAGGGAAGTTAAATATAAACGTGTCTCTTACAATCGATGACCGTGATTATTCCTCTGACTATAATCATACCAACAAACTCTGTAATCGTTGCATCCCTAGTCTGAACAAACACAGTTACAATTACAATTAAAATCAACTGAACGTGGATGAAGAATTCCTCTGCAGAGGACACAACAGTGTGAACACTAGAGTGGGTGTGTGCGACTTACACGTGTGGTCACAGAGTGCAACAGCAGCGTAGTAGTGTGAGAGGGCACGGAAGTGTTCAGATTTAACCTGAACCATGGACGCCCAAGAGAACGGCACGTAGTCCTTCATCAGAGGCTGCGTCATGGTCTGCTGCACTAACAAGTAGACGTCTGACACCTACAGGACAGGCGAGCGCGTACAGTGTGAGAATCACGGGATATCAACAGTCACTACGCGGACAACCAGAGACGTGTTAACTCACCCGCGCGGCCTCTTGTGCCAGGCGGAGTTGGGAAGTGAAGTGCGTGTCCTGCGTGGTGAGCGTGACACGCTCAAACACACACTCCTGCACCTGGGCAACCATCAGCCGTACCAGCATGCATAGCGATGGGCTACTCATGTCCAGACTAGGAGCGTTGGAGAAATTCTCCTTAAGGTAATTAAATGCACCTGAACAGAAACAAGGAAATAAAAAACACATTGATTAATTAAATCAGTCCTAATGTCAAACTTGAGGATTTGCAAACTATTATTTATTATTAGCTATTTTGTATGTTTTACATGGAATAGAATTAATCTATAAATTGAAGAAAATAATAGAATAAATAATGCTGAAAACAATAACTAGCTTTAGATAAATGTTAGGACTAAAATGTGGACTGTGCTCTAGCAGATAAGGGGAATCGACTCAGCTGTTTTTGTGCAGAAACAATGCTGCTTTTATGTTTAAACTGTGCTGTTTCACTACCTGCAGCTCTCTGAAAGGCATCTATAGCTTTGTCTATGCCAGCTGTTGCAGAGCGGTCCTGCCGTGCTCCAATCTGTGTGTACAGAGCACCGATGTTGAACAACACACTTCCTTTCTCAAAGGCCAACGTTCGCTGACACGACGGGACGCCTGTCAGAGAGTCGTACCTGAGGGACAGACAAGAAGGAATAAAATTACTTTGTGCATCTGTTTGTGTGTCATCAATCACTCTTTTATACAGTTTTACAGTTACATATTTTCTACTGTCTTTGCACTCTACCTTGAAATAAAACCGTGACGTCTAAATGCAGATTTGGCAGCCAGTAGTTTTAGGGCCAAACTCCGGGGAAAGCCCCCGGAGCCTTAAGTAAAGCTGTCTGCATAAGGGCTGGCAGAGCATGGGTGATATCTTTAGAAGACCAATCACAGAGCTGGTTGCTCGTGTAACAACAATTTCAGAGTGCCGTGTAATAAAATTAAGAAGAAATTCAGTTCTCATCTTCTGTCTAAACAACCAGAATTTTTAATGTCGCACCAGTGGAAGTGCACGCCCAGGTTCCTGTGTAGAGGGAAGAAGCGCTGGTCCAGGTAGTACAGCTGGTTGTAGTACTCCATCAGTAGCTCCAGGCCGGACTGGTTACGACTGGGTGTCCGCATTGCCTGGACCCAACAACACGCATAAATATGAATCAGACAGACTGATTTTCTATAACCCCCCACCCTTATTGAAAAACAGATTTAATACTAGCCTAGATCAAGGGGGTTTTTTTCTATGAAGTTATGAGTGTATTTATTAACCTGTCTGAGCTCCATAAGCTCTTTGATTTCCTTGTCGTAGAGCGAGCTGTCCTCTCCGTAGTGCTCACAGATGAAGTCCTGTGAGGGGAGACGAACAAGCACATGATGAAATTTGCAGAGGACTTGTCTGAGTCTTTAGAGCTCCTCAGTAGCCGTGCAACAAATATATAAATAGAAAAAAGTAGAAGTTTGGTGTCTGATCAGACCGCCTTGATTTGTCTGGAACAATGACAACAAAAAAATCAGGCCAATTGATGTGTTGTTTTCAGTTTCAAACTAGAGTCAAAGCTGAAACACTGCTTCTAAAATGAAGATAACAATTTTCCTTCACTACCTTGTTCTAAGGTTCTAATAAAAGGAACGTGAAATATGAGTAGATTGGTGCCAACTTCACCTGGATACAAACTGTGAAGTCCACTTCTTTGGTTTCTTTCAATCCGAGGGGGATCATGGGAACGTTTACAGCCTCGCTGTGAAAAGAAATAAACAGTGTGTGTGTGTAATCGTCCACACGTTACACTATGTAAACACAAACGCATGCGTCGAGTCAGCACTGACGTCTGCTTGTCTTGAAACCCAGCAGGCTAACGGCTCTGCATCCCGCCAATAAGCAACGCTAATGCCAAGTATTAACCCTTACGGCCCTGACAGCCCCCCCACTGTCCCCAATTCACAATGAACATAAACACGCACACGCGCCACCGGGTCACTAATCAGGGGACTTATCCTTCCCATGACCCAGGCTGCAGCGGGAAAATCTGCTGGCTGTGAAGGACCGCACACACACACTTATTTGTACTTCTATACTTCTGAGGACCCTCATTGACATAATTATGTAGCCTTGACTGAAACTTACCCCCACAAAGACAAAGGCCAGCACAAGCACATAGACACTGTGCACTGTGTGAATGGAAAAAAACGTAATGGATGCTCACCAATTATAATTCTCATTAGACTAATGAGAGTGACCTGGAATTCACAGAAGAAATGGGCCATGATTGTGTGTGTGTGTGTGTGTGTGTGTGTGTGCGTGTGTCAGAGCCGTTTACCTGTCTGTCTGGTAGACCTCCATGTTGCTGTTGAGCTCCTCCAGCTCCTCTTTGAGCAGCTGCAGGTTGGAGTTGACGAAGCTGAGCTCCAGAGCCACAGTCTCCTTCACCTTGTTGTTGGTTGTTGCCCTAAAATAAAAAAATAAAAAGGCAAAAATCAGATCTCATCCTTCGTTAACACCAAAAAGACTTTCATTTCCAAATGTGACAGGAGAAAATGTTATTCTGACATGCAAACAACTTTAAAAAGCAAATCTGGGTCCTTGCCACAGATCGGACAAAGGTTCAGTCACAAACACTCCCACCTGCTTTCTTCTCTAAAATGTATTATCTTTTGCTTTTCGATTGTCGGTCCAACCAAACAAGACCATTTGCTGACATTTTATAGACTAACTGATAGAAAAAATATAATTTACAAATCAACTGATAATACAGTGATCAGCATTTGCAGCCTTAAAGTTGAACCAGTTTTGCATGATGTTCATAATGTTCTTATCTGCCCACGCTGCTGAATAGGAAATTTCTATAGCAAGGCTTTTGCCTTAACTTAGCCATGCAAATATAACCACAAACATCAGCACTGGGATGTATAACATACTACAGCGTGTCCTTAGCTGCTTTATCACACAGCTTCTCAAATAACACCATCCACCTTTAAAATTGACTTGCAGGTTAAATTTGCATCCGTGGATTAAATAGTAACTTAACTATTTTCCATGTTTTTGTGTCTAAGTTGACTAATTGGGACAATTTTTTATTTTATTTTTTAAATGGTCCAGTGTTGAGCGAGCTAATTTCAAAAAATTCTGTCCCAATTTATTCACATAGAGACAAAAACATTGGAAAACAGGGTCTAAGTTGAAAAACACCTATGTTACTCTTTGAGCATGGCGCCATTACCTCACAATGCAGTGGGCTTTTCTCAGACAAAAAGCCTGTCTTTAATTTATTCTTTAATTTATGCAACTACCTCATCTATCCACCCTCTCCTCTATCGTCCTCTCTGTTCATTCACTTCAAGGCTCTCCATTCCTCCTTCAAAACGAGGGGAGGGGGTCTTAGCTGAGTAAAGCCAGCTCACACTGCTGCAGGGGTCTGAGGTCAACAAGACACAATGTTCCTGGATATCTGAGGGCTCACTGTGTTGCCGTATTAACTGATGATGCACAGTAAGTTGGAAATGTGGCCCAGGAATTCCCCCTTATTGTGCAATCATTGAATTTCACTGTCTCAATAACATGACAAGACTGAGTTGTTGTTGTAAAGCCCACACAGGGCAAGTACAAGAACAAGATGACCACAAACATTTGGTTGAGCGCTGGTAAGAAGAGGCCTGCAAAACAAAACTTCACAAGTGATATTTTGCACATGAATGCATCATTCTGGCAGACTTTTTAAATAAATAAACACTTTCAAGAGCAGAAGAAATAATAAATACAGATAAGGAGACACAAAACTACCGCTAGGTGATATGGTCAAAAATGTTACCAAAATAAAAAATGTATATTGTTTGATATCGATAATTATCACCATAAATAATATTCAAATATTCCTTCAAGTTTAAAGGCTGATTTTTGCTCCTGAAGGGAATAAATATCGTATTGTTTTACTGCCCAGTCCAACACACGAGAACGTTTTGTCTGGCAGCCTAAACAAAATCTACATGCTGGAAACACTGGAATCAGTCTCTGGGTTCTTTGACTTGATGCTGAGTCATCAGATGCATCATCAGGTGGAAGATTTAGGGAGGAAAGAAACACAAGATGAGCCGTCACGAGAAAAGATGACGCATTCATAGAATGAACCAGGTGCGGTTGTGTTTTGAGTTACAGATAAATACACTTCAACTAAATATTAACACGTAGTTCTTACAGAGCTGAAAATGAAATTGTGAGAAAAAAGTGATGTGCGATACCACTTAATTCCTATACGATCCAATACCAAGTAACACCCAGGCTGGTATTGCCGAAACCGATATTAATACTTTTTATATATTTTATTAATAGTTCAATGTGACCTCCCTCCTCTCGTTTCTGTATTTATGAGAGAAATAAGTCGTCGGCTGGAGCCTTACCAATTCAAACAAAATAGCTGCATAATGACAAGACATCAAACTACTGTCATATTCTTTCATTATAATAAAAATATCCTGCTCAGAACGCTTCATAGCATCATCTAATTATTTTGACTTAATCTCAGATGTTTAGTGAAGTTTGCGGTGTTGTCAAAGCATTTCACTGTCTTTGCACACTAAACACACAGAGCAACATTATTACCTTCACAGCTAAAGCTACAGTCAGACGTGACTGCTTTTACAGTCAGCCACAGTCAGTATGAAATGCAAAAGGGCAATGTAAAGGGCTGCAGCGGCTCACTTCAAAGAAGCTTCGTCACAGAGCCGTAGTGCACGCATGACTTTGACAGGCGGAAGGAAAAGTAGTTCCTATCAACGTGTAGCCTGGAATTAGACCATCCTGGTGACAGTAAGATACTTTAAACACACACTCACTCCAAATTACTGAGTTTAGATATCGATCCTTTTATATGAGTCCAATCCTATCCTAGAGCAGGAAACGGTATCAGATATATCGATACTTTCGGCATATGAGAACCTCATACAACATTATTTATCAAACTGGGTCGGACTTGATGAATTTAGCGCGAGGAGGATACACATGTGACAACATCCGGTTTTCAAGATAAGGCGTCTACACAGGATGGAAATCAGATTAATTGGATTATATTCACAGAAAGTATAAAACATGTTGCATGTGTCCATTAAAAGTAAATGGACACATGTAATTTACTTTGCCGGACCCCCCTCCCCACCATAGTCTTTCCACAGCCTGTGGGAAAAAGTAAAAAGCGCATTTTGACTATTTAATTTAAGCAGTGGTTTAAAAAAAAGGCAAAATAAATGGAAAAATGTGAATGTACTTGTTCGGTGTTCGGCAAATTTTTTCATTATATTCAGCTTCGGCCAAGAATTATCACTTCGGTGCATCCCTAATTTGTGCGCTACACTTATCCAACATCTTGACCACAAGGCCTTTGGTTTTCACAAAAAGGCGGTAAGACCTCTGAAGCTTCCTGTCACACTGTCCGCTCTCATTTTTGTTCCTCTCGCTATCTCAGCACATATTTTTTCCTGTTAAGACCTCGTGTTCACGCAAAACTCACTTGTGTCTCAACCGACACGAAGGTGAGTAAACAACATACAGTCCCCGGCCGCATCATTAGGTACACGAGTACAATCTAATATGATCCGACAGCTCCATCGTAGATTCTGCCTTTTCAAGGAGAAGAACATTCAGTTTGATTGACACTCTCAGAGAGGTCCTTATTTAACGAGATGTTTATTACTGAGGTTTGCAGTGGTGTTGAACTGAAATGCATTCAGAGGTGTTTCTAATATTTTGGCCACCCTATTTTAAAATGTGAGATGGGCAGAAAATTGGAAACACCCCCCACTACAACCTGAATAAGTTGAGTTATTATTTTTCTAACAGTTTCTACAAAAACTAAAAAATTAGAAGGCTGTAAAGGTAGAATGTGTAATGTGAATATTAATGCATTACATTGTACAGCTGTACCCAATCAAATGGCCACTGAGTGTATAATATGAGGACAAACTGTTGTTTTAAATGTGTGTCATCTCTCCCTGGATGGTACGACACACACAGTAGGCTTTCTTCTTTTTTACCTGCCGTCCTCCTTTACCAGCCCTGATTAAAGTGAGACACTTTTGATTGCAAACCTCTTATTTTTAAGAGGATTTATCCCTTGTATTTATCATTGATGTTAAATCAAATTTCTGTTTATTCTCAGGTGCTGTTACTTCACTACTATTTAAAACTATTTTCCCTGAAAATTCACTCCACACCAACAGTTTTTCCTCATGAGTATTTTTCCATTCGTCAGGGTGTTAAACTACGTTGATCAACATCAACACAGACGTCAATTCACAAAACTGGCAGCCAAGGCTTGCTGTAAGAGAACAAAATGGAGGGAGGGGTGGTGTATTTTGGACTACGACTGGTTTCTTGTAGGACAAAGACTTGGCCCTTCTAAAACTGAACCAAAGATGCGTTCACATCATCAAACACATGACCAAACTCGGCCCGAACACGCAGCCGAAGCTCACCTTTGAGCTCCCGTATGTGATAATCTGTCCAGTTCGACTCCTTCACCTTCACCTCTCTCCTCATCTGTCACTCCCTCCTCTCAGTCACACACACAAACGTATATCTAGGATCAAGCCAAGGCCAATCTGATTAGTCAGCTTTAAATGGGCTGCCAAATATCCCCTTCACACACACCCACTCGCACGCACAGCAGCACACTGCAGCTTTTGAGAGAAAAAAAACAAACTCTTTCTTGACTGAAAGACATGAAGTATCAGAGATGTTGGTTTTTCTTCAGAACTTGTTATGTTGTTTCTTAAGTGATATGAAAACCAGGATGAAACGAGTTACTGTCACACAGCTGACTTCCCGCTGCAGAAACACACCCTGCAGCAGAGAACATGACGTCTTCATCAGCCAATCACAAACCCTGATGAGTTACAGCCCCTCTTTCATCTGTAATTAGCATCTTAACCTCCCCCCACCAGCACTCACACCACGACACAGTCCCACGTTTTGTGTGTGTGTGTGTGTGTGTGTGTGTGTGCGCTATTCCAGTTGACCGGAAAGGGGGAGGACAGACACAAAAAAAGGTCTGACTGTGCCAGACAAATAAGTGGGGGATGAGCTTGCCAGGGCTCTGTTGGGAATCTCTGCACGGGAGGCGGACGGGAGGTGGACACAAAGCCGGCTGATTACTGACCGGCAGGCTGTGTGGGGGTCCTCTTTGTCTCTGAGACTCACCGTCCCAATAGAAAGGGCAGGAGCGCTAGTTTTATTTCCCCTAAACTGAGTCATCACCTTTTAGGATAAGAGCCTGAAACCAGTCCAAAATGGAGTTCGGTAGAAAGTCCAATCTGCCTTATTAGCGCTGATACAATTACTTGATTAATCAATCAACAGACAATTAATTGAAAACTTTGATAATTGAATAATTATTTAAGTCAGTTATCATACAAAAATGCCAAACATTCACTGGTTCCTGCTTCTGAAATGTGAGGAGTTGCTGCTTTTCAGTTTCACACAGAGCTGCAACTAACAATTCTGTACATTTGATTATATTCGTGATTAATCACCCTGTCTGAAACATGTCAGAAATTGGTAAAGAATGCCTTTCAAAGTTTCCTAAAACCCAAGACAATGTCTTTAAAATAACTTTTTTGTCCAACCAACAGTCTAAAAGCCAAACATACTTAGTTTACTATCAGATAAGACAAATAAAATCATCACATTTAAAAAAAAAAAAAACTAGACCAACAAGTCCTTCAAAAACGTTGATGAACTGCTTAAATGTTTCAGCTCTAGTTTTGATGTGAACTGAATATCTTTGGACTTTTGCACCGTCGGCCAGGCAAAAGAGACAATTTAGAAGTGATTTGGTGTCTTCTCCAGTAAATTTAAAGACTAAAATAATAAACAATAATGAAAATAATTATAAGTAGTAGCCCTGCCATCTGTCCCTGAAACTTCATTAGTTATAGCCAAACAAGTCCTGGGGTAATAGTGAGGGGTTGTCTTTTAATTAAAGACGCTGTTTTCTGTGTTGATCTAATTAGATTCTCACACGGCGCCACTAAGGAGGAAGCAAGAAGGCTCCTTGCTTTAATGAAGTGGATCCTCCTCCTCCTTCTACTCCCAAGTTGAATCTTTATGAGTAAAGGAGCTGCAGCAAATCCAATACGAGTGTGTGTTCAGAGGGTTTTGCTTGCTGTTGTAAATCCTCTCAAAAATACCACAACACAAGTGCGGACCAAATGTATGCACATATATTATACTTTCAGTGTAGTAACCTACCTCTAAGTGCAGAGACTGAGAAATAGTTAAGAAGAAAGAAAGAGTGGGGGAAAGCAAAGATGGAGAGAAGCTGGAGGGGATAAAGATGACGCTAATGTTCTCAGAGAGAATACTCTGATGTTCTGCCATCGTTTCTTTTTTTATTTCCCCTCATTCTTTCACCAATAAACCTCTCGTGTGCTGTGTGAACGACAGCTTTCAAACATAAAGCAGCACAGTTCAGTTGGGCGATTACTGTTCAATTACTGTTTTGTGTGAGCACAAAAAATATTAACAGGAAAAAAGCAAGAGGAGACAACAAACACAGAAAATATAGCTAGAGAAGGGACACACAGGCAGACGCATAAATACACATGTTCACACAAACAGAGCCATAAAACTGGGTGGTCATGGCGTGCGTGTGTGTGTGTGTGTGTGTGTGTTTTGGAAGGGAGTGACCTCTGACCTTTTCCCATCACAGGACACCTCCACAAATGTGACAGCGCCAACAAGCTAACAAAGAGCAACCACACCGCAGCAGATCAGATCAGCATTTATCTTTACATCTCAGAGAGGAACACCTCGGAGAAAGTTTGTCCTTTCAAATCAAGATGAAACATGAAGATAGTTAAGGCTTTAAAGGCTTTGTCCTTCCTGGGCTAGCTCCAGCCTCTTTCGCTGCTCTGTTGAAGCTGCACGCTCCTTCAAGTTCATTTAGGTCCGCTGACCAGTTAATCCTTGTTGTCCCTGAAACACCAACGGGGTGATCGAGCTTTCTCAGTCGTGGCCCCCAAGACTATGGAATGAATTTCTTCTTCATGTCAGGCTGGCCCCAGGCCTTCCAGTTTTTAAATCACAACTGAAAACTCTAGGGCGGCCTAGTCCACCAAAGCGTTTTTTTCTGTCGCCAGCGTCTTGTTTCAATTCATAGCAACGGGAGCGCCGCGTTTTTATGAGCTGGTAAAAACGCCAGCAGCGTGACAAGCGTTTTTTTTCCGGTCGCTCAGAGTTGAAAAATCAACTTTGGCGAAAACGCTGCGCTCGTCAAGGTCACTTTTTACTCAGCAGTCCAATCACAGTAGAGGAGGGGCTGGACAACTACCACACCCTAGCAACAGTTACTATCATGGAACCAAGCTTTGGCGTTATCAGCTGGCAAAAAAACGCGTTGGTGGACACGGGGCCTAGAACTGACCCCGAATAGTCGAAGATTCAATGCTTCCAAGGTAGAAGCCGGATTCAACTGCTAATCTCCCTGTCGATGGTTCGCAGCGGCATCATGAAATGAGGATCGTACCATTTTGGCGATGTGGGGGGTGCTCAACGTCTGATTTTACACCAAACCACCGTTTTTCTCCCAATAAATGAATATACAGCCAATTACGATATAAATAAAAATGTGAGACAGAAACTAGATCTGAAACCCTTCAGGAAGGGGGCGCCAGTGCGCATGTGCGGCCGTAGCTTGTGTATGCGCGTGCGGCAGAAGAAACACTTGCTGAAGAGAGACAGCGCTAGCTCCGTTGGTATTGTGCCGAGTTGTCCGCACCTTGTGGTATGTATGAATCATTTATCACCACTGATGAACCACACAAAGAATATTATGTGGTTGTTAAATAGGTCTTGGAATAGACCCCCGAGGAACCACAACGCGCACGGCATGCTCACAAAACTCTGCACAAGACCAGACAACAATGCAGACATCAAAGCATTATTTCACTGATATCCAACATAATTTAACTTCTTTAATTTAATCAGGTGACACTGGCTCTGTGATTTTGAACACGTTCCATAAAGAACAGATGAAACTGAGGCTGGGAAAACATTTTCATGTCTAACTTTGACTTCACAAAATAAAAAAACAGTGTAAATCATCAGAGCAGTAAAGAGAAAAACAGACTGCGACCCGTCCCGCCCCCTCACCTGAACAGGTTCTCTGCTCCGGCTCTCATGCGCATCTCCTTGTTGATCTGCTGGTTGATGCGAGCTCGCCGGTGCTGCAGTTTGCTGCGCTGAGTCTGGGCGAAAGGATCACATCCCTACGGAGGAAATTACGCAAACAGAGATGGCAAAGGACGAGATGACTTGGTGAATGGTGAATTACAGCAGCAACAGTTTCAAGCGCTGAACACAACAGCTGTGTCCGCTGAGTGAGAAGAACCATACTGGCCCAACAGAAGAAGACAACCCTGACTGCAAGACAACTCGTGATATCTTCTAAATGTGTTCTCACATATTTATAGAGTTAATATAACAAAAATAAATCTAATTTTTAAATGTTATTTAGATAAAAATACAATGCACAAGACAAAGACTTGTATTTTCAATTCGATTTTAAAGTATGAAATAGAACTAGAGACCATCTTGCAATGGGATCACATCAACTGTGATGTCAAATCGGTGTGCACATGACATGAGAGAAGGGAGTTTGCTAAAAGTGCTGAAATTTGCCAGATTTTTTCAATATGCCTAACCGGCGTCCTCACAGGGTCAACTTCAGTACTGACATATATGTTTGGCTGAAACATTCCCTGGTTTCTCACAAGGAATGTACAATATGAAACACGGTTAGTCGTTATTGTAGAATGTGTCAGTATTGGCAAGAGACAAGCAACGAATTGTTTGGCAAGAACCTGAATATTTAATGTTCAACAACAATTTGTTTCCTTGTCTGGCTGGCAAAGCGAATTCGGTGACAAACAAATGTGGGCCAAAATTCACACACACGCCATGTGCCAAATGTTAGAAAAATAAACTGGGGTCACTGACTAGGTGGGCAGCAAATAGTTTGGAAACACAGCTTAGGGCGAGGTTTACATCGCTCTGTTTTTTACCGACTCAGACTAATGTTCCCTCACTGTCCACAGCACCCATCGTGATGGCAACCAATCTTTACTCGGGTACTTGATTTCTTGAAAAAGGTCAGGTCATCTATTCATAATTGTCTCTGATACTAAATATTTGTGTATGATTATAAAAAAAAACTTGAGGTAATTATTTCTAATCAAATGCATGATGCTGGTGGTCAAAAATATTTTTGGCTGGTGAATTTTCTCAGTTTACCTGCTAATGGCAGGTGAGCCAAAAAGTTATTAAGTTAGTGTATTAATGAACCAGCTAACATCAACCATGTTGGAAGTAGAACAGAAAAATCTCCTCTGCACAAACAAAAGACAAAGACAGATATTTGAGTGACAATTAGAGAGACAAACAGTGACAAATACTACGACACAATTTGGGATATTACTTAGTTTAGTTTGGGTATCAAATGTAAAACAACTCCCATTTTCAAGTGTAATTCCCAGAAAAAAAAAAATCAACATTGTCTTTATATTCATGCAAATGCAGACATTATTCTTCTCCCATCCTGTCCAGGTAGGACATCCAAAAAAGCAAATCACACAGATGTCTACATCCACAATGGACTACACTGACAACAAAGTAATTTTAATGGTAGAGCTTATTGGGCAGAGAGCTGACTGAGACGCAAAAGGTCCATGTTGGACAGCATGACAGGGATGATCAGTGTGTCAAAGAGCTTGTCAGGGATGTAGCGCAACTTAAAACTCAGGAGGGAAGAGCGCTGCAGATGCTAAACATGGTAATAACCTGGCATGGTACAGCAGGAGGAGAATTTTTTTTTCTCCAGCAGGATAATTTATAGAAAAGGGAACTGGTAATATGTCAGCGCTGTGTAGTATCTGCCTGAAGATTTAAAGCCCTCTTAAACCTCGCTTCAACAGGCATTTTGCCAACAAACCCAGAACAGCTTCCCCACAGCTGATAAATGTCCACTCACTAAAATGAGAAATCTATCATGCAACGCACCACTTTTTCACACTTAAAAGGTAAACAGATGTACAGTAATGGAGCGGCTGTACAGTAAACATGCAGACTCGCTTTCCTAATTCTTGTGGCCCCTTTGCTATCTCTCTTACAGCCAACTTGTACAGTTTTTCATTTCCTCACTTTTTTCCTTCTCCCTTTATCTTTTCAGTTCCCTCTCACCCAGTTAAGGTGTTTGTTTTGCGTGCACACGTCAAGTAATCCTCAGAGTGCCTGTGTGGATTAGAGTTCTGGCCGAGCTCCCACCTCTGCTCAACCATCAGGGGGGCAGGAGGATGGAGGCTGCTCGACATCTGTGCAGACGAAGTCTAAAAGGCTGTGTCAAAAACGAGCATTTGAAATTGTAAGCTGCTGCTACGAATCACAAGTCATCTACCCACTCAAGCAGCAGAAGGTGAAGTGCCTTGCTTACAGGGCACCATGTCTGTAATATTAATTTTTTTCCATCCATGCCTTCCCCATTTAAACAACCAGAATCATTCCCACATGCACAATGATTAGGGATCCGATACTGATATTGGACCGATACGGTCTTAAATAACTGGATTGGGTATCGATGACAAGGAGGCTTATCGAATTCAATTAAGCACATACTACTCGATGCATCAGCGGTGTGCAGGTAGACTCAAACATTTTGCTAGGAGAGCTAACATTGCATGGAGGGAGCTAAAAACAAGGCGTCAGCGTCACGCCAACAAGTTCTACGGCTACTTGCAAGATCTGCAAAGCCGAAGTTTCCAGTGGTGCCACTGCAAAATCTTACACAACCAGCTTAATCGAGCACCTGGGATACTGGGAACACAATTCCCAGTATCTTCCTCACAGTGAGGAATACAGCTTGTTAGTTTTATTCTGGTATCGGATCGGTACTCAGCATCGGCTGACACCCAAAGCCCTGCTATTGTTACTGGTACCAGGCCAGAAAAGGTCAGATTGGTGCAATCCATAATAGTGATACGTACTTTAAGATACTAACAGTAGCCATCTTATCCCATTCATATTGCCTGATATACTGTAAACTACACCATACATGATATGCTATCAGTGTCAGTGCAAATGTGGCCGCAAATTGGGGTTTAACTTTTCAAATACACCCACTTAAGTAGTTTTTTAAGGTACTTAAATCAAAGAAAATATATTAGATCCCTTCCTCCTAATTAAAAGTATTTACTCTGCTAAAGCTTTGAGATCTCTCTCTCTGCAGTGTCTCCTGATCCCCTAAACAATATCAACTGATATTAAAACATTTCAGCAGTAATGTGTCTTCCCAAAGACAAGTTACCAATACATATAATCTACTGACTTCACTGGTGCTATTTTGTTTCTGAAGACACAGCATATTCAACTCCATTCTGCTGACATGGTGGTGTTTTTTTTAATTGGCTGATATCTCAAAACTCAGGCAAATACAGCCGATAACATCAGCATAATCTGATACCACTGGAGGTATGGTGTGATGTGAGTCAAGTGAAGTAAAAAATTTAAAATATACATAACCAATTCACGCAGTGATGCTGAAGGTAATACGTTTTGGGGTTGTTGGGGGTTTTTTTTGCAGAGGTGAAGCCACAAAGCTCTTTTAACATTGTCTATCTGTCATTTTTATGTCATCTTATCTGTCTGTGGAGATAACTAAAGAAGGAGGACCTTCATTTTAGTAACAGAAGTTATTCTTGTGCTTTGAGATCAAGTCTGCTCAGTCTGCAGTTACCTTTCTCTTGATTTTATAAAGCCAACCAAGGTCTCCAGAACCGTTTCCAGGCCCTTTCCCTCCAGTTTACCGCATATATAGTTACTATGTGTGTTGATGTATATTAGTGTGTGTCCAGGTGTCTCACCTTTCGGATGCTCCCGCTGTGGCTGCCCTCTGTGGGTAACGTTAAGGGCATATCGTCGTCCGAGGCACCGTCTGACAGGGACATCTCAAACTCTCTGTGGACAGTAACCTCAATGTTTTTGCTTGGGGTATTTTTTTCCCCCCCAAAGTGTCACTATTTAGACAAAACTCCTCACACATAACCCTGTAGGTTAAACACAAGCTCCCAGCTTTTACATATTCCTAAATAAACAATAAATTAAACGGCACGTTAAGTTAGCTAACATTAACTAGTCGCGGTTTTACCACTTGCCTTGCCGCAGGTTCCTCCACCGTGAAACAACCACAAAGGCAGCCAAAACGCGCCTACATTTCTCCCAAAATTTTATAAATCCGAGTAAACACAACTCTCCAAGAGTCCAGCCAAAAGTAGATTAAAATGAACAACTTTTCACTCCACAAAACAGCCCATCGCAGTAAGATACCTCCTCCTCTTACTTGTGTGCAGCTGCCTGCAGGAGCTTATTCTCAGAGGCGGGCCGTGAAGGCAGAGTAGTAGCCAATCACGTCGCAGCCTGTAAGAGCGACAGTACATGTAACAAATCAGAGGGAGGATAATGGCCGAACGACAGCCTGATCTCACCAATTACAAGTCGCTCTGAGCGTCTGCCCTCCCCACCACCACCACTCCGCGGGCCGTTTCTACGGTAACGTTAGGGCTGTGGCTTTCTGTGTGAGAAGATTGCAGAAGCTCCTCCCCCCGACTGAAAACATGAATATTAATGATTACGTCTTCATTTTATGTCTATTTTACTACGGAGCCCCCAAAGGGCCACGCGAGATTGTTTCTATCCTGATCCTTCTTTTATACAGTAATGTTTTGAACTTCTTTTTACGTTTGTTAGTAATGACTTTCGCAGTAACAAAAAGAGAGATGATGTGACTATTTACAGTGACAAAGACATCTATAACGCTCCTCCCAAATTGGCATCATTCCAAGTAAACACAAAGCTCCAGGGGTCCAGCCAACAACAGATTAAATTTAACAATGTTTTATTTAATCCTAACCCTATTTCAGGCATTCCCCGAAAAGAAGTATGATGCAGCTCTTTACACTAAACATTTATTGCTCTTGTGAAAAGGTTGTGTTTTTCCGTGATTGGGAATGGCCTATTTGTTATTATTATTTTAAATGTTTTAATCATGATTTGTTGAGCACTTTGGGCTGCATCTTTGCATGACATGTGCTATACAAATAAGCACAAATAATATATATAAGCACATATAGTATACATATAGTATATCAGTAATTATTATTATCATGTAAAACGCGGGTGAAACAAAAAGCTCCACATATTGCATCTGATTCTGTACACACCTTGTTATGAAATAAATTTATTAAATTGCCCTCTGGAAGGCGCTATAGAGTAGCTGCAGCAATAAAGAACAAAACAAAAAGTTTATATCAAATGCAATAATCTCTCTAAATTCTTAAATTGTCTCTATCCATTATTGTACTGTGTATGTTGTGTTATTTCTTGTTTTGTGTTGTAATGATGTGGTTTTTAATCAGCCTGTGAAGCCAAAGACAAATATCCACATTTGTGGACAATAAAGAAAATATGTAAAATATCAAATCTAATAAAATACAATCTATGAAAAAGCAGCTCCATTTATTCCCAAGATAATGTTGCAGTGATCTGTTTCTTAACCAACCATCATCCTGTCAGGCCCCGCTTCCCTAAGTAGCATCACTTTTTCGTTTGTCTAGAGATACAAACTGCCATTTAATCACTGACACAAGTTTGTCCAAAAATTCTTTTCGGCACACTAGCCTACACACTTTCAGTTAATTAGCTGTGTGTACATTGCTTACATTTGTTTTGTACTTGGCCAGCAAGTTTGTAATTTAAAAAAAAAAACTTTAATGTCCTTAGTGGAAGGGGAGTTCCTTGGTATCACTGTGGTCTCACTTATTATGAAGGCCTTCAAAAAACCCTCCATAGCAGTCTGGACAGCCCAAAACCTCCCACACCTTTATCATTTTAGTCCTCCATGTGTAGCTAGATGATTATCCTTCCTCACAATACCACCATTTTGCATCATAACACTTGGCTTTAGTCACTCTCTGTTTGGCAAACTTACGTAGCATTCTTGTCTACTAATTCATCCTGATCTAATTTATTTTAGTTCCATGAGTTTGGACAAAATTAGATTGTTTCAGGGAGGTATGCACACAATGAAATGACCTGATCCCCTTACGGTCTTTCTGTTTCTACATTGTTGCTCTCTGACAGAGGTTGGTGCTCATCCTCATTGCTTCTCCTTTGGTCTGGCCACATCTCCATGTGGCAGTTTTCTCCCTTCCTGGCCAACTATATCTCTTTCTTAGAAATGTATGATTTGTCCACATGTGCAGGCAGCAGGTCAGCTCTGGGGTGAAGCTTTCCTCCATTAAACTGTTGGTGCATAAGTTCAGAGAAAACAAATGGAAGATTACAGTACAACTTTGTACGTTCATGGCAATTTGATTTTTATCACTGTCTACCTTATTGCGTGTGCATTGTTTGATGAGTTCAAAGCCTCATGGAGGTGACAACATATGAAACACAGGATTGCATACACAATTGAAAATTTATTATTAAATCTACTTTATTTCATGAGAATATTAAGCTTTTATATTGACAAAAGGATGTTACTCATCCTTATGTCTATACATTTCTTCCTCTGGTCTTCTGTGGTCATATTAAAGTTCAGATAATGTTATCAGTGATGGAACAAGTGTTGAAATATTGTATTCAATTAAATGTGAAAATTATAATAACATTAGAATACATCATTTTAAGTAAAAGTGCTGCATTCAAAATTGGATTTAAGTTAAAGTACATGTCGTTAAACAAAGAAAGCACCCTTAGTTTTTTTAGTATTTAAGTATTTTACAATTTACAGTGATGCATTTCTTTCAAGCATTTTTTAAATGTTATTGGGCATGTGTAATATTTTGTAAACTGATCATGGTTTGTATATGAAACCTTTATCTGCAAAGTAAGGATGTCAGATATATGTAGTGGAGTTAGTACAATAAGTACATTTCTATTATAGTAGAATAAAATGGAATAAAATGCCTCAAACCACTAGGTCACTTGAGTAGAGTTAAAAAGTAAATGTTGGCTACTGCAATGACATCTTTGCCTCTGAAAACTAACCCAAGAAAGTGTCAAGAAAATGTATTGATGGCAATGGGATTGTAGTGGACACTTCTGCAGGAACAAAAACTTGTTAGCTGCAGACAACTTAAAAACTATCCTAAATCTATGTGCATTCATTATTGAATGAGCACTGCTTTTAAATGCATTACACATTTTGTTTGTGAACATCAAGTTGCTCTCTGCAGGTGTTCTGTTGTTTGGCCACATGAGGGCACTTTCACCCTTTTTATGTTAAAACACCTTGATCATTTTTGATACAGAGTTTGAGTGCATGTTTACTGTTTCAACATATATAAAATTTTATGATTACTATGAAAGATTCGGAACAGCTGTGAACATTATCGTGTTTAAGATTTATTAAAAACAAAAAATTATGGGGCTTGGTTGAGAAATGATCAGTTACTAGAGTCAGAGTTAATAGACATGAATCAAAATGATTCATGTTCACATCAACTGCTTTGATGAAGTTCAGTGATGTAAAACCTTTATCCTGTAATGAAAATCAATATCAAACAAAGTTATGACATTTCCTTTACTTGAATTGAGAGAGTTTGTAGAATCAAACTTTCTGCTGCTCACTCTAACACGCTGCCTCGCTACAAGCCTGCGTGACATTTACAAACAATCAATCATTTAGTGTGCTTTGCTCTCTTTCAGCACAAACAATGAGGAGGTCCTGCTGTCACGGTGAAAAATGTCACTGTTTAGTTAAAGCTCTTCCCAAAAGTCAACTGGGAACACTGAACGGGCTGAAATTAGAATAGGAACAGAATAGAATAGAATTTCAGGATCATTTGAGCATAATTTTAATCACAAAGTACAGTAAATTACCATTCACAGACATTTTGACGGTTTACTGTCTGCATTTTCAATATTTATAACAACAGCATATCATGGAAAATTACAGTCCTTGCTCTTCAGTCATACAAATCCTTTTAATTGAAATTATATGCATTTCTTATGTTGCAGGAACCCAAACAATGGTGTTATTTCTTACCACCAGGATGTCAATAATCCATGAACATCAATAAGGAAATCCTATCAAGCTAATTTTGTTCATGAGCAGTTATCCCATAGAAGGTCCAACTTTAATTTCTGTTTGTGTAAGGGTTAAAGAAACAGGATACAGCATTTTTATTAGTGAGCTTTAGAGGTGTTGTGTTTTTCAACTTTGGACAGAGCTGTTTGTTTGGACTAGCTGTTTCTCCCTGCTTCCAATTTTTAAAAAGTCCAAGATTAACTCTTCAGTGACGGTGAAATATGTTGCGGCCACAGTTTCTCACAAAAATCAGTTTTGTAATAAAGGATGCTGAATTGTAAAATCTAAACTTTGTTGATATACAGTAGTTGAATAAAATAGATTCATAGAATGATTTGATGACATATTTGACAGTTTTATGATTCTGTAGGGATACAAAGAAAAAACTACTGAAAAACACAGTAACAACCAACCTCTTGGAAGAAAATGGTCAGAATGCATTAGGGTTTATTTTCTGTTCTGTTTTGGAGCTGCTGGATGTTACCGCTGCTTTTCACAGCATCCTGATTCACAGGCTTAGGCAGTGGGTGGGTGTTTTTCTGTGTCACTTGCTCCCTACAGGTCTGAAACTGCTGCTGTTTCCTCTGGCGTGCCTCAGGCTTCTGTCTTGGGCCCTATATTATTGTCTTTGTATTTGCATCCCTAAGGTCACATCATTAGCAAATATTAAAGGCATCTCTTGTCACTGTTACTCTGATTATATTCAGCTCTTTTTAAACAAAAGATTATCCTGCGTTTGAACTGTGTGGGAGTTTTTTCTTTCAGCTGTTGCCAAGTACTTGCTCTCGTTGGGTCTCTGTAAATAATACGCAAAGTGTACCATCCAAAGCTGCTCTATATGAAAAGTGTAATGAGATAACCTCCGCTATGATTTGGCTCTATGTAAACACAATGGAATTGCGTGTTTGTAATCTGTTTTAAGGTCTGTTGTTGCATTTGTTTTATTGTTGGTTCTTTTACTGTTTTCATGGTCTAATTTTTAATCATTTTACTCTCATGAAGCATTTTGTGACCTTTCTCTGTGAAAGGTGCTACACTTAATACACATTACCTACTTACTTGCTAATAAACTTGCAGTCTAAAGAGTCGGAAGGCTGAAGCAAAAAGCAATTTCTGCATAAGGCTGTGGTGATTTTGGTGTTATTAACACATTAGTGGATATAATGTTTCACTAGCAAGGACCACGTGATCAACAGATGATTTGAATTATTTATTGATGAAATAAAAGACTGTGTGCGAGGGTTAGACTCACTGTACAGCTTTGCTTTGTTGTGGGGAAGCTTCAGTGGGATGTAGCACCCAGGCAGAGTGGGAAAAGGGGGGTGAGGTGTTCTTGAAACTCTATTTGATAATTCCAAATGTAATATAAGATAAATAATATAAAATATAATTTAAAAAAGTGTGTAAAAAGTGCAACTTTGTATATGTGCTGCTTTGGTATAATAAAGAGAACAGATAATAATATGCATGCTCATCACAGAATGAGCCTGTTGGATACTGAGCTCCTGTCTGGTGATTGTAGAGGCTGCAGGCACTCAGTGAGTAGCAGGACTAGTGAAGCAAGGTGACAGCTCTTGGGACGAAGCTGCTGAGGTGATAGGAGGCCTCACTGAGCGAGCGAAGGGAGGGGTTTAGAACAGATGGTTACCTGAGAGGGCAGGGTCACCGGCAATCCTTGCTGCTCTTTCATTAGCAGCTGTGTCATGCACTTCTTTACCGGAAAGGGAAGTTGACAGGTATAAAAACCACGCTCGGAAGTGTGGGTAACACGCTGGAGTTTGTTCTCACATTATAGGATGGCAGAAATATCTCAGACTGAGAAGGTGCCTTACGGTGATGAAAAATTTAGACCAGGGTCGGTTGTGACGTGTGTTCTGCCAAATGAAATACATCTTCTTCTAGGCATTTTCCTTTTTACAGGGGGTGTGAATCTGTTGAAATCTGATTGCTGATTGATGCTGATTTTCCAGAGGGGTTATGCTAGAATTTGATCCTAATTGTTTAAGTATGATGTGTTTCAAAAGTTATGTAGTCAAGTGATATTTTAATTTTTTTAACACACACACACACTTACTGTTTCATTTATTTATTTTATTTTAATATAGTATTATTTTTTTAATACACACCCAAATGCATAGTGTTTTATTTATTTTATTTTAATTTTTAATATATTTTTATTTTTTTTAAAACACACACACACACGCTTACTGTTTTATTTATTTATTTTAATTTTTAATATATATTAATTTTTCAAACACAAACACACTCACGCTTTAATTACTTTACGCATTAATTAATTGTTTAATGAAATGTATGGGGTTGATTGTTTTTATGTAGTTTGTATGATGCTTTGGCAATATTGTTGTTACACATTCATGCCAATAAAGAATTTTGAATTGAATTGAATGAAGTCATGTCCTTCAAATAGTTAATTTGACCTGAGGATGGACGTCAGAAAAAGTGTGATAAGTCTTCCTGAACTAAATTCCATGTCAATCCATTCAATATTTGTACAGATCTTTCACTAAAAAACACAAATGTCAACATCATGGCGGCGCTAGAGGAAAAGTCAAGGGATCACCAAAGTCAGTAGGATTCATCATCCGGACACCTTAAATATCTGCACCAAATTTTGCAGCAATCCATCCAGCAGTTGTTGAGCTTTTTTCGTTCTGAACCGACCAACAGACCAAAATTACACCACTAGTATAGCTTAAAATACTAAACATTAGAGGACTGCCACCGGAGTTGGCTCGAGATGTTTTGAAGCTCTAAGCAGAATTTCATGGCACAGATGTCCCTTTTCTTTTGATATGATATTACACGTGTGAGCCATGTGCCGTACTCATTAGTATTTCTATTGCATCCTCGCAGCAGTTGGTCACTGCACTGAAGAACGTCTGATAGTGGAAGTTGTTTAGGGAGGGATGGATATAGGAAAAACATACTGCAGCATACGTCCTCAAGGTCATGTTACAGTTGTATATATTATAGTTCCATCTATGGATTTTATGGTAATAAAATAAAAAGCTGTGCATCAATGATTTTCTCTAAAGAAATGTTATTTTGATGCTTTAGCACATCAGATGGACACTGCTGTTTATTCAGTTGTACCTTTGACATTTTAGACTGACCTTCACTGTTACTGAGAATTTTAATTCAAGTGAAGAAAACTATGAAATCGCACCAAATAAATAAATGTTTAACAATTTAAAATAAAATAATTATATGTTCAGTCCTGGGCTAAGAATGATTCCTTGTTAATTTACCATCAATCAGCAAACTTATAAAGGTTTTACACTGAATTAGAACATGACTTACAGGCATATTCTGTAATAATTCACACTATATATATACCTTTAAATGGAAAATAAATCAGAAAATTATACAAATTGTTAAAGTCAGATTCATTCAAATCAATAACTGATTATTTGCTCAAAGTAACTTCTTATTGGTTTGACAAAAATATCTTAACTCAAAAGCAACTTACTAACTTTTCCTGTAATTTGGTTCATTACCAATATTTACGAAGTTGACCATCAGTTTCAGTAATGAATCTGAAAATAATACACAAGTATTTAACACTTTTGCCCATGAGTATTTATTAGATTGAAAGAAATACAGTGATTGCGTCAAGGTGGTGGGAAAAACAGTTAACGTCTGGAAAATGATCAGTTGCTGCAGAGTAAAACACACATTATATTTCAGTTAGGTACCCGGCCATCTGTAAGTAAGTACAGCCTTACTTTATTTCATCCCAAGTATGTCAAAGTGTGTAAAAATGTACTTCATAAATCAGTAACTTAAGGTAGAACAAACTGATATCTTCCCAAATACACAGTTTGCAGTGGCTGTGTGTGCAGAGTATAATAAAACTAAGCCCCATTAGTTGTAGCTTTGAGTGGTGTCCCAGACTCATCATCCGCAGTACATAGCCCTTAACAGTGAGGTAATAAAGGTAAACAAAGGCTTTGACATCAGCCATTTCACATGAAATATTATTAGAAAAATGAACAAGCTATTGACACTTTTTTGCATCATGAGGTGATGTCATTTTTAGACATTTAACCAGAAAGGTGAATACAAAGAACTGAATTTGTCAGATTGATTTTTTTTATGTAATAATGGCTATTACTTTACTTTTTTTGCAATCAGGTGTAACCATAGCTCTTCAAGGTGATTCAGCACTTGTTTACATCAAGCTAATAACATGAAACTACAAAATACTTTATTTTATCACTGTGCAATGAACTTTTTTGCTTCCAGTAAATACAGTATTATTATACAAAAAGAAGGTGTTAACATTTGCAGCCTTCCTGTGTTCTTTGAGCTGCTTCATTTTACAATAATTACTACAAAAAAAAGGAAACAAAATATGACGTGATTGTTTTTCCGGAGGTGACATGTTAACCTTTGCCGGCAGCAATATTACAACAAGCGCTGACCAGTGAACTGGATGTGTCACATTTTAACGGAGTGGTGTTTTCACAAGGGGTCACTTGATAAAAGGGGACAGTACGATGAGGACTATAAGTAACAAACTCAGTCTGCTTGTCCAAAAAAAGCTGCAGCCGTCCTCTCTAGTCATCTCCGCAGAAAGGAGTCCATTCTGACACAAACACCAGCATCTGATGCCTCCAATGTCCCAGCACAGGTTGACAAAGTCCCCTCTGGCCCAACATTACACAGGTATTACAGCCCACCTGCAGGTGATTTAAACAGTGGATAGAGCTTCAATTCATGACTTGTAAATCCACTTGTACAAGAAACGCAAACAACTACGCTGCTTTATTTCTCTCAGAGAAGGTCAAGAAGGACACATTTAAGTCCCAGAGTGAGTGTCAGGAGGTCGCTGCTGTAACGTCTCATCTATGGTGACCACCGTCTCCTCCGGTCTGTTGGCGCTCAGGCAGTTAGTGTGGTTCACGGATATGTAGCTCATTTCCACCAGCTGGGACATCTCACCCAACTCACTCATCTCGTTCATGTTGTTGGTGATGCAATTTATCTCAGTCTTGTTGCGGTTAGTGGTAACTCGACGAGAGCCAAACACCCACTCTGAAGAGGGACAAAGATGATAATATCAATTTTACAGATGAAGATAGGGTGACCAGATGAGAATAGGTGAAATGGGGGACAGGGGAGTTGAGGGGGGGCGTGGCCTCAAGTGTCAAACCATAACCATGAATGTCAAAACTCAACGCTTAAATTCATATTTTTTGTTTATGGAATCAACTCATTATAAAAAAGTCTATGTTGTATGTAACAGTGTAAATTAGGGTGCCCCTGAAGTCCCATAAGGTTATATGTTTTATCTTGTGCGCACAAGTTATGGGAGTGGTGATGGTACAGTGGATAAGACACATGCCTTTGGTTTGAAAGATTTGGGTTTAATTCTCTACTGTGACACGTCCCCCAATGTTTCCCTGAACAAGACACAAGTAACCCCTAATTGCTGAAATAAGTAGCAATTGTAAGTCGCTTTGGATAAAAGCGTCAGCTAAAGAAATGTTAATGTTATTATCTTGTGTGCACAAGATAATTATGTAGTTATTAGCTTGATAATTATTTTGTTCCCACAAAATAGTTATGTTGTTCGCACAAGATAATAACTTATGCACACGAGATAAAAAAAAATCATCGTATGGGAATTCAGGGGCTCTACAGTAAATTTATTTTTGTCTTATTCATTTCATTCACATCTGTCTGCACAGCACGCTTGCCAGAACTCTCATTCTCTATGGCTTCCTGCAGCTACAGTTCTCCTGTCCTTGCAACTGTAACACACACTATCTACACATCAGTCCGTGCTGCAGCCAATGGAGGGGCAGAACAGTGCCTATCTCTGGACAACACCAAAAGAATGTTTCACAATTATCAGTATGTAAAGTGTTATTAGGTTTTTAAACCTAATGTTTAGTCTGATTTTAAGGACAAACATGACACAAGTCAGGATGACTATTATTCGGTAATGTCCCAGTCTGGTCTCCCTAAATAGAGATCATAGTTTCAGTTAGAGAAATGGATATCTTAGTATAGTAAATGTGCCCAAGTTGTTAATGCACAAACCCTACTTAGTTTAATTAGTACAGTTAGTTGTTACACACACTAACAGGCTGCAAAAACCTTTACACAAAATATCAGGAACATAACTTTCATATCCTCTAGGGTTGCTCATGGGGAGTTCTGATAAACCCACTGCTCGCCACCTGCCCGGCACCACACAGCAGACAGACACAGTAAGGGACTAGCCGGCGAGGAAATTGGAGCATCTCGCAGCTAAAGTGCCGGATATTTGTCTTAGGGCTTGGTGGAGGCCAAACCAGAGCTAAAAAGATTGGGAATATTCAGGTGGAGACAAATGGGATGATAATGTTGCTCAGATAAGCAATAGGTCAAAAACAAATTAGCCACAGCAACTTTAAAAAGCAGGTGTAGCTCTTCTGACCCCGGAGATTCTAATACTTTATGGAGTATTTTCCATTTTGAAGATATTATTTCTTTCCCGCGCTACCTTTCAGATGTCACAGTAAACATGCCATAAGCTCATAAATGATTTTCTTTCTTTCTTTGCTTCTTTCTGCCCTGGTTTATTTCTTTTGTTTAAGTCTTCTCTCTCTCTTTCCTTGCTTTCATCTCTTGATCTTTCCTTCCCTCATGTCTTTTTCCTTTCCCTAATTGTACCTTTGAGGCCTTATTTGTCAAAAAACATTATTTGTCAGGAACCATGCGCAAAAAACAATCTCAAGAAAAAAGAAGAGATGCTTTGTAAGAGATTTTACTAGGGATGATCCATAACAAGTATCTTAATTTTTGATTTATCCTCAGGCTACAAAATATTTTTGTCAATAAAATAACAGAAATGTGACAATTTACCAAAATCCAACATTACAACACAATACAACCAAGGAGAAAACACTGACGTTTAGGTAGCAAATATTGGCTTTTATGTTTGGCATTTAATTCTCTGTCAATTGACTAATAATTTCAGTTTTAGATTAAGCAACATTCAATCCACAGTCACTGGGCAGGTAAACTCAAACACTACAAAATACCTTCCTGTTTTATAGATTAAAAAAATTTAAATCCTCAAAATTCATGTGCAAAATGCAATTTTATTTTTCCTTTTAATAATTTTTTTTTTACTTACAAATAAAAACCAGAATGCTGGACTTTTTACAGGCAAGACTGTGGTTTTACTACTTTTATGTAAATAAAATCATTTTGAACTGTTTCCAGCACCATTTTATGACAAGGCTTCACAGATGCAGCAGGAAACGGAGGTGTAAAGCGCGACCGCTTACATCCTGCAACATTCATGCATGAGGCAAAAACAAGCAGGCCGAGTATTTAGCACGTGAACAGAACAAGGCTGCAAACTTCATCTGACAGAAAGTTATGATGGGTTCAGCCTCTGTAATTCCATTAGAGGCAAAGCACCATAAAATTGTTTCTAGGGTAGATGGCTGCAGCACAGAAGCCCCGTCATGTGTGGTGGAGCCTTTTTGAATTGGGACACATCAATCATTGTTCTGTCAGATGAGGAGCTGAGATTAGGGCTGACAGTTGTGACTGTGAAGAACAGACAGAAGGCAGAACGGACCCACTGCTAGACATGACCACAAGGGCGTAATTTTACACACAGAAGGGGCATGTCTCCCTCACTTTTGTTTCAGGTTGGTTTTCTGACTCAACTTACTGTCCAGCTGCTATGGGCGTTGTGAGCAAAGAGATGAGTTGATAAAAATGTCAATATACTTGTATGACCTTAATGAACAGCACTGAGTGGTGTGAGTGGTTTTCAGGTTCTACCTTATTGCCTAAAAGGAATACCTGCAGACACTACTCAGGACTCAAAAAAAGGTTTTGCAAACTCTGTTTGTTATTTGGGGTAAACAAACCTATTGAATCACTATTTTAGTTTACAGTTAATATTGTCCTGAAATAACACTATAATATATACAAATATTAAATTTATCCATCATCAAGTTGCAGTTATCTATAAAGAAAACTGAAAATGATTTTAAATATTTGATGAATTTAAATATAGTTGGTTTAAATGTTTTTTTTTGTTTGTTGTTTACTTCAATGCTTCCAAGGCTAAAAAAAATAATAAGAGCAGAATAATATGTTTTTAAAGTACAATTCTGATTTCCAAGGAAGGTTAAAATCACGGACTTGTGTAAAGTCCAGTTGCCGATGATTTTAACCTGACAGAAGTCAACAGTTAAGACAGCTCATCTAAACCACTTTATCGGAAGGTAAAGCTGAAAGTGAGCGCACCTGAAATGTTGGTAATAATCCCTTATTTCACAGGAAAACTGTGTGCACATGTTCCCAGATCTCAGCTGTTAACTTTAGGACAGTAAAGTTATTATTATTATTGTTAGAAATGAGTGCACGGACTATGGAAATAGTTGTTATAAACGTGTGTTCTCTGTATTCATTCCAATGTACATTTTCCATTGTTTTGTCCTTATGTATGGGCACAAACGTGTCTACAATAGCCTGTATTATTATTTGATGTTGCACCCTGTCACAAGAGTGAAGCATCTTGCTGTGACCAGCAACTTGACAGTGTCTTTTCAACCTTCCTCTTGTGAGAACGAAAAACACACGTTCTCCACATTTACACCTCAGCACAATGCCCAGGAGCCCAAACACCGTGTCTCCTGGGTGTTTGTGTAAATGTGTATGTGTGAGTTTTCATATGACGGTGGGAAGGTCAGGTGAGATGAAGGTAGACTGACCTGCTGACCCGATGAAGGGGTGGTCAGCATGTCTCTGTGGCAAAGCTAAGTGCAACAGACTGTGACCCATGTGAGCTGTGTTTTTTTTACCTGGTTCACCGGTTTCACCGCCGTCCCCTTCGGCAACGATTGGCCTGCCTCCGCCTACACGCAGCGAGCAAGTGAACAAGCATGTTAGTCTGTGTCTTGTAAAATAATAAGAACAGGTTTGATAATGTGACTGAACAGAGACAAAGCCCAGATACAGTGATGTAGAGGCCCCAGTGCAGGCCTTGCTCAAGCCTTTGTCAGGCTTTATGCAAGATTTGGCACCTACCCCCAGGTAAAATCTAAAGTGTGTTTCAGTTTAATGTAATCCATCGTTAGGGTTGACCCGACTAAACCTGCTGTTTTTTCATCGTGCCCAGAGTCAGATTCCTGATCAGAGTCGTGGTAAATCACCTCGGCAGGCTACTTTGCTCCCTGTCATCCAGCTCTGGGTTCTGATTCCCATTCTGGACTCGGTCGGCTAAGTTGTCTGCTAAGTTAGCTGCACAGCTAACTGAGCTAATTAGCTCGTGGCAGTTAGCAGCAGGTATGACCTGCTTTGTGATAAACTGTTCTGCCGTCTATATTTTGGGAGTGTGAATTTGACAGGTGCAGAATCTCAATACTAACAAAGTGACAACCCCTGAGTTTGTTACATTGCCCCAAAAACTTGGTATTAATGTTCTATGACCTAAAACTGGCAATAGCATCACCAAAATGTATTATTTCTAAATAAACCGAAATTATTTTGTTGAGCCTCAAACCCCCTCTGAAAATGTTTTAATGTCTTAATCCTAAAATTCATTATAGCACCCCAAAATCCAAACTTAGTATTACACCTGCCACATTTTGTCATGATCCCAAAAACCCCAAATCCACAAATTTTCTAGACTTTTTGCTCCTAAATTTTTATTTTTGATCACACTCTCAACATTTCTCCTAAAAGGTAGCTGGTGAGATTGTGTCACTATTAAAATTCAAGGAGTATGCCTTTAAATACATTGAATTATGATAACAAAATGTATCCCCGCTGCAGCTAGATGGATCTTGTCCTGATTTACCCCTGGCGAGACATTACTGAGTGAAATCTTCAATTTTGCTTTAACTCACCTGATGAGCTGACTACCAGGTCAAGTCAGAATTATGAGACTACACGTGTCTTAAAAATAGTCATTCATTATGTATCGCTCGCAGGACAAAAAACTGCAAACCTCCTCTTCATTTCTCATACTGCCACTTCCTGACAGTGTAGTTTGTCAGGACGTCTTTCTCACAAGGTCATCGGCTGATATGAGTAGAGCTACTGTACATCTGCATTAAAATGGGATTCTTTTGGGAGGGATGCCAAAATCCTCTCCACAGTTTACTGTTTGCAGTTTACCCAAACAACAGCCATTGTGCATATTCAATTAATAAAGAACATGTCTGTTGCTATTTCAGGGAGCCCCCAAACCACTTCATTCATCTATTAATTAAGATGTTTGTGTTGTCAGTTTCATTTTCACTAGAGCATTTTTCTGGAAACAATGACTCTCAAAGTGGGCATGGG
>JAPMOB010217666.1:0-23928 GCA_029875015.1 Lepomis gibbosus | reverse complement strand
GATAGATAGATAGATAGATAGATAGATAGATAGATAGATAGATAGATAGATAGATAGATAGATAGATAGATAGATTCTAAAAACATTAGTCATCCGAAAAGTCTGTAAGCCAGCTACATACTAAAAGAGAGAGCATCCATTCAACACCATGGACAGCTTCAATAGCTCAGTGTAGTCAGGCTGCCATCTACTGGTCAAAGATAGACTGCAGGAGAAAGACAAAGGAGAGAAAAGGAAAGAGAGAGCTGGGGAGGGATAGCATCAGCTGAAGTTTACGTACATTTATGATCTTAAGTCAGTGCACAATGAATCAGAATAAAATATAACTAAACATTCTCCCATGAGAGCGTAAAGCTCAAGTAAGCAAACTTTGGCAGAGTGGATTATCTGCGGCGCAAACAACAGTGATATCTGAGGTTTTACTAGACCAGGAGAAGCTCAGCAAAAGCGACTTGCCCCCATTCACATCTGCGATAGACCTTACAAGCACAGCAAACACAGATGATGCAGTTGTTCAGAAGCAGCCGAGGTTTATACCGCAGCTCGGGGCTGGACTCTGATGTATGTACTACTCTGAAGAACACTTCTCAAGAAGTGTAAAGGAGCAGTTTCATTGAGTAAAAGCTATAATACCCTTGAGGACGGTCTTTGCTGTAATGTATATGGTTACAACATTAATGTGGTTAGGCATGAGGCGCAGCCAAGAAGAGTTTAGCTCTAATATCAGCTGGAACAAGCACAAGTTAGAGACGTAATTCTAAATCTGTATTGCTATAGAGATGGGGCAGAATAACAAAATATAAAGTCAGTAACCAAGGAAAACATAAAGTTTGTCTAGATGCATTCATTATTATGCACCCAGAATTAATGAAATCATCCAGAGTCTTGTACTTTTTATTTATTGTGAATATGCAGACGAAAAGGATGTGCTCTTATTCACGCTCTACTGCAAGAAACCGCTAACCTTAAAGCACAGTGTGGTGGATAAATTGCAAACCAGTGTCTGCAATGACACTAATTGAAAACAGAAGACAATTTTAAAGAAAACATTGGCTACCACTTTAGATGAATTTGCTTTGTTTTTGACCTCATTATGCAAAAACTGAAAGTACATCCAGCCCTAAACTTTATTCTTCTTCAATAATTCTTATGAGAAAAACAAAAGAGATTGGTTGCTTTGATAATGATGTTTGCAACGTTTCATATGAGGTGTTCCCATTTGGACTGTGCATTTATCTAGAAAACATTCCTGCACCTGAAAATTACATAATGCAAGACATACTGTACACATTAGATGTTAAAAGTGGAACCTTTTTAAAGCTCTAACAGAAGTAAATATAATTAGGTGGTGTTATCATTATTATTATTATTATTATTATTATTTTATTATAAGAAGTATTATAATTACTTCTTAGTGTGGAAATTACACACATTACACACACACACACACACACACATAGAAGAAACATCACCCGTAACTGTCTTGTGATCAATAGTTGCTATTAGATGAAACAACAACAGGGAGGCTGCCATTCTGGTAAAGGTTACATAAGTGGTTAATTACAAGTAATAATCAGTCAAAGGCGCAAGTAATGTTTTTACAACAATTATTTCCTTCAAAGTTTCCACAGGCACAGAGGCTGCATTATCACTGGAGACCTCTGTTTTCCCTCCTCTTCTTCTTCAGTGGAAACGAAGTAATGCTGTGTGCCTCCCCAACAGCTTTAAAGTTTAGCATGTTTTTCGGGCTCAGGCCACAGAGGCTTAGAAGTTAAAATATTTCAACTTCTGGTAAAACACCACTCTGCTTCAAATGGGTTTTCAATAGTCTCTGAGCAACAGCAGGAGCCACAGTCGGCACTTGGCCCAACATCTGTTTAGAGCTACTGGAAGATTCTCGGGGTAACTGAGGATGAGGCAATGATTGCTGTTTATCCCAAATTTTTTTGCTTTTGTGTGGAAAGTGTCCTCCGCATTAGACCAGATTACAGTCGAAATCAGCAAAGCATGTTGTTTTAACAATTCAGATGTTTTTTTCTGTTGAAAAACAGTACAGTAAATTTCATTTAAATTATTGTAGAAACTTTTCAGTTTGACGTAATGCATAACTTCACATCATCCTCACTAAAAATTTAAGAAAAATGTAAGTTAATATATCGTCGACCTACAGACCAGTCGCCTTATCCTCAACTTAGTTTCTATTTGATATCCTTTCAAGCATAACATCGAGCCTAAAAGGCAAACTAAATGTTTAAATACTCGCAGAAATGGTAACAGGTAAGGGAAATGGAGTTCTGTGATTCTGTTGAAACCACCGTCTGACAACAGCTCTAAAAAAAATACTCTATCAGTTATTTATAGTCCCATCTTCCTTTCCCCCTAGACACCCCATAGCCCTCCTGAACGCACACCACGCCCTTTTAGTGGCACATACAATAATCAATTTAGGGATGTCACAGTCGAATCACAGAGCTGCTATGAAACGAGGATCCTCCCATTTTGGCTATATGGGGGTGCTCAACGTCTGATTTTACACAGAACTGTAGGTTTTCTCCCAAAAAGTTAATATATAGCATATGATATAAATTTCAACATATAATCTAAATAAAAATGTGAAAATAAGGAAGCTTTTAATAAATATTTTAAAGTGAGTGAATGAATCAAAAATTGTAACCATAAACTTAAAGGCAGAGGGCGTCAGTGCGCATGTGTGGCGTTACGTGTGTGTGGCAGAAGTGTGTGAGAGAGAGAGCTCCAGCAGTGCCGGTGATGTGCAGAGTTGTGCATGAAGTTTGCGAGACGTTCGAATCAGCACACAAAGAATATTATATCATTTTTAAACAGTAGCCTACTGGGAATAGACCAGTTTGTTTGGTCTATCAAATGTTAAAAACAACCTCCCACAGTAAAAGATAACATCTTTAAATGTCTTGTTTTATCCAGCCAACAGAGGAAAATCTAAACATATTTAATGTAGGATAATATAAAAACATGAAATTCTCATACTGAGGAAAGTGCAACCAGTAAATGTTTGGCATTTTGGCTTTAAGAACCAAAAAACAAATTAACCATTACCTTAAATATGTAATGTTGACCCACATAGCTCATAATAGTGGTTTATTCTTCATTTAGTCTGCTTCCCAGAGTAGTCACTATGTTTAGAAATGAAGACGTGCAAAAGGCAACCTGTGTCAAAGGCTTTACAGTTAAACCCAATTATATTGTACTCTACAGGCTGTGCCGTGGGACCTGTTCACAATGGGTACCCAAATGAAAAAAGCACTATTACAGTATGTTGCCTGGTTACACGGTTCAAAAACCTTTTCTTATTGTGTTTGAATCCCCAAGAGAAGTAGTAGACTACAGTATATTTTACTGAGCTAGGGTCGAAGGAGGACAGCCTTAATTGACTCAACTTGAGTCCCCATAGTTCAAGAAAACCAGCACATTTTAATGAGCTCAGGTCTCAAGGTGAGCCACTATTTTTATTCAACTTGACAAAAAAGTTTTAAGACAACTCATTCATATGAGAACAGAATGTTGAACTACTTTGCTGGACCATACCCAAGTTGTCTTCTAGTGGCTGCCCATACAAACACAAGGCCCTCTGTCTGGAGGTGAATTGTGTGTTCTGTGGTGTGTATGTGCAGGTCTGTGTTTGTGTGCGTGTCTTGCTTGAGCTAATAGAGAACACACCTGTTCCCCTAAGAGAGTTCAAAGTCAAACATGAAGCCTTTAGAGAAAATGACAGAAGAGGGGAGAGAATGTAAAAGACTGGGAGACAACGAGACAAAGACAGACAGAATGAGTTAGCAAAATAAAAAGACAGACACATTTTGAGACAAAGATGAACTAGGATGTTACACCATGATGTCAAGAGAAACTAAGGAAAGCTGAGGTAGGGCAAGACAGAGAGGAGTGCAACCAGGGATGGTTAGAGTAGAGGAAGAAGAAAAGATTGGAAGAAATCCAAGAGGAAAGAAAAAGAGGGTAGAAGATAAGTAAAGATGATGAGGAGAATAAAAAAAGCCCTTGGTGATTCCAGCAAGTTCTCAACAAGAACATCTGGCTTTCTGTTTCAAACTTTAACTCTTGTCTCTTTTACTTTCCCTTCTTCTCTCCAGCAATTAAATGAACCCATAGTGACTTTCCAACCTTCGAGACACCTGCTGATTTTAAATACAACACAAACTCCTTTATTAGCTGAAGGAAATAATAACTTTACCAGGTTTGAAATACTAGTGGATATTTGGAGCTCTGTGTTGAATTATTGTTGCCCTACAGGTTTAGTTACCATCAAGGTTTATTGGTTTGAGGGCTCTAATAGTTAATGTTTTAGCTTTTAACTGACAGAAAATCAAGGAGGCAGCGGTAGGCTTGCTCCGATTGGTGACTGCATCACCTATTGATGATTGAAGGGATGATCAGCGATTATTTTTTCATGTGCTGATATTAAGGCGATTTTAACTATCATGACTGAAATGACATAAAAACAGTCTCTAGAACCGGCCCAATTTTCTGGCATGATTACGGCAATACGGCGGCTCGCTGAACTGTATGAAAGATACTGAGCCAGAAATGGGGGTCCGATTTGATCCGCCTCTGACCCGGTAATGTAACAGAGGATGAACAATGTCTGTGTGAAAAGCCACAGCCGGCATGCCGGAACAGGAGTGACGTTTCAAGCTGTTGTGTTACAGTGTCAGTCTTTTTTATCGGTCTAAATCCACCGACTACAGCCACGCCGTGGCTTTGTTAGGTCCCCAGCCGAGTGTCAGTGTCCACTGGAAGTTTCTCAGCATTGACTTTTTCATTTTTGTGCTTCTACTAGCCTCTCCACAGCTCTCTCTGCTCCCGTTTCGTTCCATCAACTTCAGGCTGCATATCCACAGGTAGTATTTCAGAATAAGAGCCTTTTGCCAGCCAGATTTTGCCGACATGTTTAGATTGTATTAATTTGGTAATCAGGGCTTGCTTTTGTGCTTCTACCATGATTAAGTAGGCTACGTAGTTAAATAGTTTATTTTTTGTCTGTTTTGACCGTGTGTATTGTTAATCTGGACAGGGTATTTTATTTTGAAAATTGACCGGATGAACTTACCTCAGTGGAGGTAACCCAGAAAGTAGTGATGGGAAAAGTCACTCTTTTGAAAGACTCGAGTCACCAAATCCCATTCATTAAAATGAACTAATCTTTTTTTGTGTCATTTCGTTCATTTAGTTCATTTTAACTAGGCTGGTTATTGAGGCGGTAGCCCTCTAGTGGGGGATTTTGAAAGAAAAAAAGCACAGTTCTCAAAGACAGAAGGCTGCCTGGTTTGCTCTAACTGACAGTATAAAGCACAAATTCAACTCTTGATCTTTCTCTATCATGGTTCTATAAAGCATGGAGCAACAACCAAATTCAAACCATGGGAAAACCACAGAAATATGTTGTCAATATTCAATTAAGCCACTACTCAGGCTAAATCCGTCCATTTTCACAATCTTTCCTACCAGACCAGCCATATATATAATTACTATCACTATATCTCCAAAGTGCTCATTCATACAGTAGCCTATCCATGAGTAAAATCTATATATTAACATCAGATTTACAGGGAATATATTGAAGTAATAAGCTTGCCAGACTAGATGAATAAAACACACTCTTATTAAAATTGAACAAATTTAATAATAATCTGAAACACTGCAAGTTGTTCACCAGTCAGGAGCTGTGGAACAACACCTTGGCTCTGTCGATAAATAAAAAGTAAAAGTTAAGTTGCGTTCTATGGTGGACCAGATCATGTTAGCTGTAAACAAACCACAGGGCTAATGCTAACGCTGCTACGTGGCTGTGTTTTAATGTTTTAATGAGCCAGTCCGTTTGTTTTGGAGAGGAGACTACCTCTGAGGTAATTCAGCTCCCAGTAGAACTCTGTCAGGGCACTGAAGTGGAGCGGACCCAGAACAACTCTCATCAACTGTTAACGTTAGCTGTAAACACTAGCAGGACTAAAGTTACGATGCGGCCATGTTAAAACTATAACTTAGCAAAACATTGTAATAACATTATGCTTTATTAAGTGTCACAAAATTATCAAAATAGATATTAGATATATGTCAGTTCAGTGACTGTTACCTGACAACAGACTTGTCTCTCATTCCCCAGTGCTGGCAGTAAGTCAGCCTGCTGAGTGAAGACAGTCTCCGAGGAGCGCATGTGAGCGCTGAACGATTAGCTCATTCCTGCTCCACAGTAGCGAGATGTCAAGTGACTAACGAACGACTCAAACCCAGAGCCCCACAGTTGAGAGTCGTGAACTGATCAGTTCTGTTTCCTGTGCTGCCTGCTAACCACAGCCTGTAGCCAGCTGTCACGTGACAAATGAACGACTCAGACCTAGAGACCCACAGTTGAGAGTCGTGAACTAATCACTTCTGTTTCCTTCCTGACAGAGACCATGCAGCTGCTGTGTAACGAGTGAATGTAAGAGTCCAAGACTATTCACGCATGTGTGAAAATGAACGAATTACTCACAAGACAACCCGTTCCTCTTGAGTCACATATAAGATTAGGTCAAATGAACGAAACGTTCTTTGAACGACACAACACTACCGGAAAGCCGGAGAGCTACATGAAAGCACACATGGCTGCGGGATTAGGCTGCAACATTTTGTTCAGTATGAAAGAGCGAATGCGGCATATTAGGGGACATTTTCCACGTTTATTGTGGGAAAAAAAGCAGTGAAAGCGGCTATTGATTCATATTTGGTGACATGACACACTATCAACGCTGACCGCCACATAATATATACTATTTAATATGGAGTTACACGCTGTGCATTGATTCATTCAGAGCCTCCACTTGATTCACTCAGAACCTCCGCTTGCTCATTCCCTCTCTCCCTCTCCCTCTCACACACAAACACATTGAAACTGAGCCATTAAACTAATGTATTCAAGATAACTCTGAGAAGTTCATCTATCTATTTTATTAACACAATGGTGTCAGTGTTATAAGCAAGCATGTAAGGAAATAAGGATAGCTCCGTTAACTTTAGAATACAGCTGGGTTGTCGAGGGTGCACGCTGTACATAGTTGCAATCGACTTGTTCACGGAAGTAAAGGCTAGACTACAATCAAGCTGTTTTCAGGCAGTTCAGGAGCAGTGTTTTCTGTGAGAGATGATGACTCCCTTTGGGGTGGAATTTTTCACCTGTTACATGCATAAAAAAACATATATAACATAATAAAGGAAAGGAAAAAAAGACAAAAAGCATAATATGACCTCTTTAAATTCAAACACACTTGTACAAATTAAGAATCAAAATGCTGATTCATGCAACATCAATGCAATGGGAAAAACAGAAAACCGCTGTATTATTCTGACTTACAAGAGTTAATGTATTATTTCAAAAGTCACTGCTATCCTTAAAGTCACACCATATTAATACCTTAATTTGCTAATTTTGTTGTTTTGTTAACAAATACAAAACGTGTATAGCTCCTTTTAAAATGTTTGTAATGTAAGTATTAATATTGGATTTTATTTAGATGCAACTGCCAGGGAGATGAGTGCCAATTTCTCAGACTTGGAATTATAACTAGGAGGATGACGACTTGGCTGCTCGTAATGACATATGATTTAATGATTCGTATGACGTGAATGTGGCATAATAGGTTGCAAGAAAAAAAGAAAGAAGTGATAGGTAAAGAAAAATAATGATGAAGGCAGCATTGGGAGATTACAGAATGGTGGAAAAGACATAGAAGAGGATAGGAGGATGGAAAAGGTTAAGTATAATGGCTAAGATAAGGCAGTGATTATAAAATAGGTCAGAGAAGGAGTGGGAAACAAGGAGGTGTGAAACAGAGCATATTAAAAGGAAAAGGAGGAGAGGAACAAACGTTAAATTTATGAACACGTACAAGTTCCTCCCAAAGCTAGAAACCAAAGAGCAAACACTCTCTTGATGATGTTAGTAAGAGATAAACTCTGAACCAGCTCCATTGATAATAATTGGGAGACCAACTTCATAGACACAGTGGTTTCATCCAGAGGGTTGTTTGAGGGGACACTTGCACATTTATTTTCTGGTTCTGAGCTATTTACACCAACACTGGGGAGTAAATGGAAAATAGGTGTAGAAAAGCAGGAGAGAAAAACTTGCGAATTAGGATGCCACTGAGTTACTGAGGGAGGGAGTGAGGTGGAAAGGGAGTGGGGGTGGAGAGAGTAAACAGATTGGGAGGAGGTGGTGATGATAATGATGAAAGCTGTGTGAGCATGAGGGCTGGTGGGAGGGAGAGAGGTACTGTAAAGAGGAACGGGATGCGGGGGAGTGGGTGGGTTGGTAATGATGATGGTAAAGGATGATGAGATGTGGTTAAATGAGAAATGATTTGCAAGACGAGGAGGGAGGGAGAGGGAGCTCCTTCCATAAAGATCTAGGTTTATGTGGAGGAGGAGAGCAGAGAAGATATTTAACAAAAGGGAAGAGAATGGTGGAGGAGGAACGAAGGGAAAGAGTTGGAGGAGCGAGGGAAGAGTAGTGGGTAGATGAGACGTATGAGTACACACAGCGTGCTATTGACTGAAGGCTTTCCCCGTTAATTGCATATTCCCTATGATTGCACTGTGAATTGCTGTGCTGAATGAGAATTACTTTCTCGCCACTCATGTCTCTCAGACAGAGAGAAAAAGAGGAGGGGGGGGGGGGGGTGTAAGTGAGATATGATGGGAAAAGTTTAAAACAAGTATGTTTTCACAAGGGAGATGATTGTCTGATATTGTGAAAGAAAGACAGACAGACAGAAAGAAAGATTTCACCCTCACATTCATTTATCTCCTAAAAAATGTTATAGTAGTATGTAGTGTTATGGTCCGGCAGAACTTCCCTCTTGTTCTCTGCGCCTCTTGCCATTTTTTTCCTTCCCTTATGTTCCCGTCACTCCTCTGTTCGTTTCCCTGTCTGTGTGTGTGTGTGTCTATCTGCCTGGCTGGCTGTGGAGTCCCACTCCTGCTCCCGCTGCCAATCAGTTGCTGCACACCTGTTACCATCCAGCAATCAAGACCCAGCAGTATGTCTACCCCGGCTCTTCACACCAGTCTTTGCCAGAGCGTCAGTTTGCCTACATGGTACAAACACTATGGCCATCTATTTAGTACAAGTAATTCTTTGAGTTTTTCTAGTCATCCCTTTTCTAACTTTGTATCTCCGTGTGTTCAGGTTCCACATTCACCTGAGATCTCCACCTGCCTGCCTCGCTCTGCATCAGCCAGCCTAATTTCCAGCCTCCTACAGATTGCTCTGCCTGCCGTCGCTAAAACCTGGTCAGCCATTCTGCTCTCCCCACCACTGCTCGCATCTGACAACGATCCTAGTTGTAATGAATTGTGATTGAACTGTGACAAGTTGAAATTTGGGGGGGATTGCTCAAGTTATTTAAATCATCCTTACGGGAACATGAATGTGTGTATCAAATCTCATGACGATCCATCCAATAGGAGTTGAGACATTTCACTTAACATCCACAATGTCAACCTTGTGATGGCACTACAAATTAAGTCATTAAGGTACGTTTGGGCACCATGGATGCCTGTACCAAATGTTGTGCCAGCCCATTCAGTAGACGTTTAGACATTTCACTTGAAAAGTTAATAATTTCACAGACTGGTGAAGCTAGAGGGGGATCACCAAAGTTATTTGGATACTCATGTGGGCATCATGAATGTGCAAAGTGATCCATCCAAGACACATTCAAAGTGGTGGACCAACAGACCAGCATTGTCATCTTAGCATCATGTTGCTTACATATAATAGATGACCAGTTGGCGCCAACCCTGTATCCTCTACTTAGTCTCAATACTTACTGCACCACTCAGATTTACTTCTTGAATTAATAAGTTCAGTCATTTTTATTATGCCAAATATAAAATCTGAGTTACAGTCAAGTTGGATAAAAAAGCAGATAAAAACTAAAGCAAAAAGTACAAAATGTTTCCTGTGTATAAACACAATATACAGAACGCAATAAAACATAAAGCAATCTCTAACTACGGCAGATTGAGCAGGGTTATGGCATAGGGAACAAAAAGTATTTTACTTAAACCAGGGTACTCTATATCTATGGCCTGAGGGTTTCAAACTCAAAGTGAACGGGGTGGTTTGTGTGGTCTAATATAGACATTTACTTTTGTTATTGTTAAAATATTAGAGTAGAACATAGCAAGCAAAACAACTCTGTTCTCTAACATATGTAAAGACAATTATTACTTACATGCTCTATAAAGACGCCGACTGACTTAAAACTTCTTCAAACATTAAAAATAAACATTAGATTAACATAGATTACAGCCCTTCAAGTTTTGTTGGATTTGAATAAAACAAGCGCTATCATGGTGTTGAAAGGAGATGTTGCGGGGCATAAATTGTGCTTACAGGGTTAAACTGCAGGTAGTTTGAGGAACTTGTTTTACTTTGTTTTGTTGTGGTAGGTAGACACTGTGTAACATATTAATTAAAGAAACTATATTAATAGTTGGTTTGTTGATTCTGTGTATATTGTATCCCCCGAGTTGATTTCTGTGTCAGAGGAAAGGCAGCATACAAGGAAGGAGTGGACAGATTAACAGTGTCCCTGTGTTCCCTATGATAAGGGAAACAAATCACACTGTGATTAAACTGTATTCACAGAATACTGGCGATACCACTTGTGATCAACGCCTCTTTTGTACAGGTCTGAAAGGATCCAGGCATCCCCAGGGATATGATAACTTATAAGTCATCAGTCGTAGCATGCCGACAGGGGAGATTAATATCCTGTCTTGCATGCTTATAAGGTGAGAGTGCCATGAGATTTGTGGGCACATATCATTGAGTAGTTTTACCGAGTGCAATCCAATTCCAGTATAATTTCTAATTAAAAGAAATATACAGAGCTTAATGCCAGGGGCAGGGTCTTTAGTGTATTGTCATATGCTGGTATATCTTCTGTGTAATTAAGTCCTGTGTAATGTCTGCCATCATTGGGAAAGAGGCACTGCTGAGCAAAAAGCAATTTACTGAACTTTTACAGCTCTAAACTGCAATAATATACACAATATAGACAAAACACAATGGCCCACTAAACAAGACAGTAAAGGAAACCAACCCCTTGGGGTGGGATATGCTGCAAAACCCTAAGCACCCATAAGTCCAGCAGATATGAACCACTGTATTGCAATGGTTTCTAATAATCTACAAAAGAAAACATTGCTCCATCTGGTTCATGGATTAGTGACAGATGAGAAAAAGTGTTTCTCGAACTAGATGTTTTATAAAAATATACAACAACATTAAGGACAAGAAGTGCACACAGCTGTTTCAAGTCCACTGTATAGTAAGATTACTTAAACAATCATCCACTTTGTGAAATAAACATCTGCCTCTAAAAATATTCTGGCTTTTTAAAAACCAGGTGCTCTGTGTTGTGGAAATCAATTTATGACTATGAATACCTCAAGTATGTTTTCAATGGCTCACCTACTTATTTATTTTATACTGGAGGCATGTGTACCATCATTGCATTTGAACACCTTAAAATTCAACAGATTCAACAAAACTGTGTCCCCTCAACAGCTCAAAGAAAAGGTTAAATTTCATTATGCAGATAGAGACACGGATCAAGTTCTTTTTCTTCCCTTGGAAGCTACTTTGGAGGAAATTAAGTTCAACCAGAGTTTAAACAGTTTGACCTTGCAGTTTAAGTATATGAAACTCAATCAAATACTATGTGACCCTGCAGTAATAGCCATTTGAAAATATCTGACCCTTATTAAATAGTACCTGACCAAAGTGTGTTCTGTTCTGTCTTTGCCGTTTCAGTCGATCAGCCTGATGACCTGTCTCTAATATGCCTGCATGAACACAGACACACACCACACAAAGTTCATACAGGTATACACAAATGCGCACCTATATGGCTTGTATAGACATTTCCTGACATGACAGCATTTGACACACACACACACACGGTTCTCTGAGATCAATTTCAATTCTCCAGTTAGCGAACAAATCAGCAGACAGTCTTTCATCTCTTCAGCCTTTACACTGCCTACTTCGCTATATTGATCTCTGTCAATTTCTTGTTGTCTTGGTTTCCTTACCCCCTCTCTTTCTCGCTTTCTCTCTCTCCACCCTCTCTTTAAATATTCCTCTGTTTTCTGTCTCTCTTATTCTTCCTATTTATCGCCTCGACCAGTATATGTTGAGGTCTCTCTGTCTCCCTCTATTCCTCATTTCTCTCTGTTTTCTCACTAGGTGCCTCCCCTTTGACCCTTCTGTGTTCCCACCTACGCACAGTCACATACACACACACACACACACACACACACACATGCACACCCTCGTACGCGTGCACACACACACACACACACACACCTCTCATTGAAGTTCCAATCCATGAGAAGCTATTGAACCTCACACACATTGTCAAGTTGTATTGAACAAGGCATATCTGAATGCCCGTCTGACTCTTTGATCATCTGTCTAACTGTTCGGCAGCACGTCTGCCTGACTTGTGTACACAGTGATGGAAATTATATGTTTTAATTATGAAGGAGTTTAATTCTGATGATAGGAGTTGAATTTATTTACCTTAGCGTGGCAATCCCTGAGTGCTTTTATTTCTTGCAATACATTTCGGTGATAAGATGTCACTGCTGTGATGTTTATGCTTGGCAAGCCTTTTAGCTCAGCTATTAGTTGGCATGGGTAGTGTACAGTAACCTTATTCCATGAAATATCTGTTGATCTTGTTTAAATTTCTGTGGTTGCTCATGTAAACCACTCTTCTTGTGTGGATGTCATAAACAAAACCCTTAAACTAATGTTTATGAGGAAGAGACTGCCATACTGTCCAAGCAAAAGGGATAGGTTTCCCTTAATGAACACAGACTTCATAAATAAATTAATACAACTCTGCATGCCCAGGCTTTGTTTTTGGAAGATAAGGAAATGCAGCAAAGAATGTGTGTGGAAGTGTGTGTGCATGTATGTGTGTATGACTCTCACAGTGCAACAGAGAGAGAAGTGATGAGAGACGAGAATAACAAAGAGAAAGACACTGATTGAGTTATGGTAATGCGCTACTGACCCTTTGAAATACTTGTTCATGAGACACTAAAAGGCAAAACAGCATTCTGGTATGTCCGTGACGACACTTTCAATTTAGATAATATCACTATAAAGGGTTACTGGAGTAATTAAGAGTCTGTGTATGCCCCCACTCTCTGTTAATCTGAACACTAACACCAGCCAAATACCGTGACACAGTGCAACAAAAGGGTTTACACAATATGCGGCGGTGTTTGCATCATTAATTGCATTTAATCCTTGTATTTAGCGGCACACAGTACGTCTCATCATACTCCTGCTATACAACGTACACACCCTATATACATATATATATACACATATATATACATATATATATATACATATATATACATATATATATATACATATATATATATATATACACATATATATACTGTTTATATATTGCAATATATATTGCAGTGGTTCTTAACCTGGGGGTCGCAACCTGGTCCCAGGGGGGTCGCGAGAATGCTGCTATAGTCACAAAAATAGGGGGAAAAAAATTCAAATATAACTAGAAGGACTTTAGTTGTGAATGGAATCACTTTGGGTGGACAATGTAAATATTTTGCACTGTTTAATCCAGTAGGTGCCGTTGATGCCAACCACTGTAAAACGACAAAGAAGACTCGATCAGACAGAAAGCGCTTTGCGGGTTTGAAAATGTGGGGCGCACGGCAATGGCTTTTGGTTGAATTTAAAAAAGAGAAAAGCACTGCGTTTTTTTAAGGTTGCTAGGCAACCACTGAACCAGCTGTCCTGTCAGTTAATCAAAAATTATAGCGCCAGCGATCTGTAATCTTTGGTTTGCCCCTAATTAATAACTGCCATATTAGCAGAAACTTGATCACAACTCACAGGTCTGAGTCTTTTGTTGCTAAAAACATCTGTCAAAATATTTTCAAAAGAAAGGTTGCCAGAAAGGTTAAGAACCCCTGATATATTGTATACAAGTAAAACTCGAAAAATTAGAATATCGTGCAAAAGTTAATTTATTTCAGTAATTTAACTTGTGTCACACTCTAATCAGCTAATTAATCCAAAACACCTGCAAAGGGTTCCTGAGCCTTTAATTGGTCTCTGAGTCTGGTTCAGTGGAAGTCACAATCATGGGGAAGACTGCTGGCCTCCCAGTTGGGCAGAAAACCATCATTGACACCCTCCACAAGGAGGGAAAGCCTCAAAAGGTAATTGCAAAAGAAGTTGGATGTTCTCAAAGATCTGTATCAAGGCACATTAATAGAAAGTTAAGTGGAAGGGAAGAGTGTGGAAGAAAAAGGTGCACAAACAGCAGCAATGATTGTAGCCTGGAGAGGATTTTCAGGAACAGGCCATTCAAATGTGTGGGGGAGCTTCACAAGGAGTGTACTGACGCTGGAGTTACTGCATCAAGAGCCACCACACACAGACGGGTCCTGGACATGGGCTTTAAATGTCCTATTCCTCTTGTCAAGCTGCTCCTGAACAACAAACAATGTCAGAAGACATTGTTTGTTGTAAGACTTACCTGGGATCAAGAAAAAAATAATGCACTGGTGAGATCGGCAACACCAAAAGGCCTGGACGTCCACAGAAGACAAAAATGGTGGAGGCAGTGTGATGGCATGGGCATACATAGCTACCAGTGGCACTGGGTCAAAAGTGTTTACTGATGATGTCACAGAAGACAGAAGCAGCCGGATGAATTCTGAAGTGTATAGGATTATATCATCCGCTTACATTTAGCCAAATTCAGCACTGCACCCTGCATCTCTGGGGTGCTGCATTGAGCATTTCGTTTTTAATGCTGTCCAGACCAGAAGCTTTCCTTGGCCTCAGAAATTACGCTTTGCAGGTTTTTCATTGTTCTAGCAGTGTCGTGAAGACATTTTAACAATATATTCAGCTTGATTTTTTTTACAAAGTGATGATTATCTTTGATGCTTATTGCTCCTGCCAGTGCTAGCTAAAATGGAAGAGGAGAACTAGGTTACAAAAGGAGCTGGAAACTGTCTTTTAGCAATTAAAAAGTATAATCTAACATGGGTCGATAGTGATCAATATGAGACACGGCTAACTAACCTCCTTAACCTGCTTAGGAGCCCACCACAATATCTGATCTATTTCTATTTATTAGAAAGCAATTTAAAGTCTTATATGAAACGGATAATCAATGGGCAATGAGTCACTTGCGAAATAACGCACAAGGTCCTACACAGTGGCTTTCAGTGGAGAGATAAGATGTATATTTTCAAAAAATGGAAAAGAGCAAGCCTCTGAAGCATTTGTGAGAAGATAGTATATTGACCCTTTTTACAGGTTAAAATTGAGTTTTATGGAAATAAATCATCAGGAAGGTTTTGTTTGCCTGTGTGATGGTGCTGGGGATACAGTTTAAAGCAGGCTGAAAGTGTATAGCTGACATGTGGTGAGTTAACATTCACCTAAAAAGTCTGATGAAGCTAAAGCAGGGGTCTCAAACTCCAGGCCCATGGGCCACATCCAGCCCTCCCTCCCCCTCGGGCTGGCACGAGAGGCAATGGAAAAAAAATTAAATCTGGTCGGCCAAATTATTATTTAATTTAATTATATTTTATAGCTGTTTAATGCTAATTCAAGCTACCAATATGAAATAATTCAAATAAAAACACAATTTTTATAATTTTGTGTGTCATGGCAAAGGTGAAAGGTAAGGTGGCCTCAAACACCCATTATTGGCTGAAGAAGAAATATTTTTCTGTCCACATCGAAACGGTGTTATGCCGAAGGTGGATGATAAGCACAGGCTGTTTCAGGAAAGATGAACAAAGCAATAGGCTAGGCTATTTTGTGGAGTTTAATAGAAAAGCTACCTGTCTGATTAAAAGTTACAGTTTTAAAGGAATATAATATCAAGCGTCTTAACTGGACTAAACACGGAGAACAACGAGAAGTAGGCTACCAGAGAGATGAGAGGACAGCAGCCAGCTAGTTATCAAGTCACATTTATGATCAGTAACGTGATAAAGTTAAATCTTTCCCTGTGTAGGCTACTCAATAAAATCACAGAAAAAAACAAAAAGGCTCTGCTCGCAATTTTCATCAGGGGTAGCCTATAAATGAGATGTTCGAAGTGACACTGGTTTGCGCTGGATTACCACAGAGCAGACTGGAAGGGATTACAACTGACAGAGCCACATCAGGCAGAAATAATGGACTGATGGTGCTGGTACAGAGAAATTTAGAAGAGATAAAAACGGGTGCTGCACTGCATTATACATCAACAGGCACTGTGCAGCAAGTTCTTGAAATAGGAACATTTCATGTTTGTTAAAATGGAACTTATTGACTTGCAGTGTAACATTAAACTAAAAAAAACACATTCAGGGAGGCACAGGGAAAAGCAGACCTTATTTGACAATTTCGGAGACTTCCTGTATCTCCATCCTTCCCAGAACTGTCCAAAGTCTTCAGTCAGACAATGTGCCTTTTTGGAAGCAAATATCTGTGTGAGATTGTTTTCTATGAAGACTATGAAGAGAAAAGTACAGGCCCGAGCTTACTAACTGATGCCCATCTTAAAGCTGTAGCTACTCAGGGTTTCAACTACAACCTCCATCAGAGCAAATGTTTTTTTAGTTGTGTGAGAAGGAGCACAGGTGTCTGGCAAGAATTAAAACAAAGTAGGGTCAACAAAGTATTCAGGTATTGCATTTGTTAGTTCAGTGTTAAACTAAAGTATAAAACTGATGTCTGCATTTTTTTTGTATGATGCTCAGTTTGCAAGATTTGAGTTCCTTTGCATCTAAGTATGTACGTCAGAGGCCCAGTTATTATCTAATTATCTGAAGAAAGTATGGCTTACCAGTTTTGAGTTTTGATACTTGAGAATGCACTACATTTGAATAAAGTATATATTGTACTTTTTGACTTCAGTGCAACTTTAATTTACGATTTATTTTAGAAAAACACACAGAAATGTTCAAAATATGTTGGTAATGGTAATAATAATAATGGTAAAAATGAGTACATTTTGAGAATATTGTGCTTTCTTAGAGTACTTCAATGGTGCTGTGGCCCTCCAAGGAGATGACAGTACCAAAGTGGCCCCTGGATGATTTGGGTTTGAGACCCCTGCTCTAAAAGCCCTAAAATAGTGGAAAAGCAAAAAGTTAAATTCTCATTGAACCCTCTTTTCATGGACTTTTTATTGAAGGGGCCTGTTAAGGTCCCTGCTTGGTTGGACTAATGGCCCGTGTGCATGAAGTATGACAGCCTTCTAAATTAAACCCTTTGTTCAAAGCAGGTCTGCCTCAGAAGTGCACAAAACATGACTTGTGTACATGACTGGTGAATGGCCTAAAAACCTGTAAATCTGCTATCCATAAAAGACAATTAAAACAATGTTACCCTGGTCACTGGCATGTCTATATTGAGTGAGATGCTGGTTAAAAACGCAAATTTATGTTGCTAATGGTTGCCAAAGAATTATGACTACAATATGAATTACCTTTGCCACATTAATGTTTTCTGCTGGAGGAAAAGGAGAGGGCTGAGAGTTCATGTGTGACTGGGCTTATCCAGAAGGCACGCCCTGACACAAAAGTCAGCAAATATTAACATTCTTTGACAACTTTGTCTATGAAAACTGAAAAAATGTATGTATGTATGTGGTGGTGGTGGTTGCTGAACACACTTGCTTTCAACTCTGCATGTGAATTTTAGTTTTCTTCACTCTTCTCTCTTTTCTTCGCTCTCTTATCTAAGACTGTCTGTACTCTTAACCAAGCCTGTTTTAAATCAGTTAGCTAACCTTTAAATGTTACAAATGGGGGGCCAGTTAGCACACCACTTAAACAAACGCCCAATGTAAAGTCCTTAATGCAGCAGTCCGGGCTCGAGTCCGGCTGGCAACAATATAGAGATTTTGACAAATAGTGCAGTGAGCAGAGTGCAAAGGATGCAAGAGTAAAATTATTGCTATCATTAATTATGTACATGTCGGAGGTGGATGTGATATGCAGGTACACATACACATACAAGCATACATGTACACATGAGCAAAGGAGCTTAATGAGATAGGTGAGATGGATCTGCAGTGATGATTCCTACCCAAACCAGACAGTGATGGACGTGCAGAGAAAAGATCCAGTCTGTTCTGATGGCTGTGTAAAAGTGGATCAGAAGCTCCTTAAGCAAGTTGAGCTTCCTGAGCTGGCACAGGAAATACATCCTCTCCTTCTTGATGATGGTGTCAGTGTTGGGCTCCCACTTCAGGGCCTGGGATATGGTGGCAAATTCCCCATAAATGTAGCCACTGTGACTTCATTAGGCTAGTTATTTTTGCACTCGCCACCTTCATTGGAGAGATTCAGGTAAACAAGTACTTGCGTAAAACGAGTTGCCTGTCAAAGCTGACCTGGATGTATGTTCCTATGCAGTTAGCCATACTGTCCATTCGAGGTTGCTAATTTCTGTACTTTAATATGTACCTCTCCAAAACTACAAAAAAGTCTGGTTGTTAACAAAGTTAATGAAAAGCAGAACAGCACAGATATCTACAGGATCTCCAATATCTTTTAATGCTCAGTGGAATACACAATGAACCGTTCTCATACCGGCATGTCTGACAGAAATTCAATTAAGGGTACGAGTCCTGCTGTCTCACTCTCTCTGTTTGTTTCACACTCTGTCTCGTTGCTTTTTTCACATCTCACACATTCTTACGTGTACATAATATTTCAAAATAAATAAGTAAAAAAACACATATAATCTGAGATAATAAAAAGCCACCCTCTGAATGTTGACTGAGTCTTGATTGGATGCTGCAGCACCATGACTTACATGAAGCTCAAACAATTAAATCAAATGTGGTAAATTATTCTTTGCAGACATTCTACCTCCCTCTCTTTCTCTCCTTCTAACTCTCCCTCCCCACCTTCCTCTCGGTGGCTAAGGCATATTGATGTTGAGAGATGGCGAAAGTCAAGTCAATTTTATTTGTATTGCCCAATATCACAAATCCCAATTTGCCTCAGTGGGGTTTACAATCTCTACAGCTTACAAGACCCTCTGTCCTTATAACCTCAATTCAGATAAGGAAAAACTCCCCCTCAAAACCCTTTAACAGGGGGAAAAAAATCGAAGAAACCTCAGGAAGAGGAGGGATCCCTCTCCCAGGACAGACAGACATGAAATTGATGTGTGTGTTCAAAATAGACATAATACAATTTTAATGTGGACGAAAATGACAAAAATTTTTTGAGGCCCCTGTCAGTCAGGGGGCCCTTGGAATTGTCCTAACTTTTCCCCCCTATATGGCGCCCATGCTTCATGTGTCCCCTTTGTGGCACTGCAGAGCACTTCACGCTATGACTAGAAATGAATATTGGTGTGTAGATGTGTTCGGGTGGGACGGTTCTCAAGCACACAAAACTTAGTACAGATTTGAGAATGTACAGTTAAGTTACAAAGACTTCCTTCAAAAATACCTTCAGTTCCAATAGCGACCTCGCATGTTTCATGCTCGGGCCCTAATTAAGAATGGATCCAGGAGGATGGTGAGCAACTTCAGGTGTCACAAGAGAGGACCTGAGCCACGCAACCACTATGACGCTAAAGGGGACAGACACAAAACTCAGGCACACCACTTATACAGATGCCATGTTGTTTTATGAGTGTATATAATTTATTGGATTGATTGTATAACTTATATTTGTATAATTTGCCTTTATCAAAGTTTGTTGAACTCTTAGAAGTTTTATCTTGTGGTCTCAAGTAAAGATGCTATGATGTCTTACAAGGTCCCATTTAAAGTTGTTGTTTGTATAGGCCTACTGAAGGAAAGCAATCTATGTTGCAACTTTTAATGAAAAGTCTTGTTTGAAATTCCAGACTTGGATTTAATATCAAAATACCAAGTCTCACTGATGAAATAGATGACTGTAATTTCAAATATATAACATAACATTGAACACTATACTCATCTCATTTGGATTCAGCTATTGTTTCTGGTTCTTGTTGCTCTGTAGTCAATTCTACTCCAGTATATTAAGTTCTTTTGTATCGTCTTTCATATATCAAATCCTCTACAATCAGCTCTGTTCTCTTTTTCTTAATTTTCAGTACTTTCTACATTTCTCTTGCTTAGACTACGGTGGTTTATTGCGTTCAACTTTGCTCTATTTTACTGCTGTATTCTACTACACTAAATATAAGGTAGATAGGTAGGTTGGTTTATTGTATGAAATTGACTTTTGTAATTCCCTTAACAATATCCATTAATAAAGGATCAATTATGAAAAATGGTAAAGAGAAATAAACTATCATTACTGGAGCAGTGCTGAGGATGAATTAGAGCTTAAAAGTCNNNNCAGACTGCAGTCTGGTGGTGCTGTAGCAGAAACTTCTATATCTTTTCCCAGAAGGCAGCTGGGTAACAAGGCTGTGGCCGGGATCCTTTAGTATCCTTTGGGCTCTGCGCAAGTACCTCACCGATATCACTGATGCTCAGGAGATCAGTTTTAATCACCCGCTGCAGAGCTCTAACTCTTAATAACTGTCTAATGTCGATAAATCTGATGATTATTTGCTTGACAAATTGAACAGGAAAATCTGACATATTAAAATTTTGTCCAACCAAAAGTCTAAAAAGAATACTACTATGATAGATACTATGATAGATTTACTATGATAGAAGTCTAAGAAACCAGCAAAAATTAACATTTAAGAAATAGGAACCTGAAAGTTTGCATTTGGCTTTAAAAAATTACTTCCAATTTAATTTTAATTTCTAAATTGTTGCTCATTAATCCATTAGCTGATTGACCGTACTAAACCAAGAACTTCTCATCCAAGTATTGGAACATCTCTGTCTGTCAGCCATTCTGTATTTCATACCAGCTTTTGGCCTGTGTCCACCAAAGCGTTTTTTCCTGAGCCCAGCGTCTTTTTTAATTCACTGAAATGGGAGCGTCACGTTTTTACAATATGGTAAAAACGCAACAGCATGACGAGACATTGAGCACTTTTTCACAATTTCAGCACTGGGCGCTGAGTGTTTTTTTCCAGTTGCCGAGAGTTGAAAAATTTTAATCTCTGGGAAAAACGCAGTGCTCGTCACTGTCACTTTTTACCCAACTGTCCAATCACCGTGCAGGAGGGACGGGACAAACACCACATGATTCATCTCAGCTCTTGAACGAAACACTGAGGTATTTCCTCGTCCGCAAAATCTCATGAACCCACAAACGGCGAGTCTATCCCTTCATTCCACATGTTTCAGCTTTCTCTTCATTCAGAGCAAGTAGGCCTACATAATTTGTGGTGACATTTTTACATTCAGTAAAATTAGGTAGCCTACTCGTAGCACATCTCCATCTCAAATTATGTAGCAACCACAGTGTCTCAGGAAAAAAAACATCTCCAAAGCGCACCCTAGCACACTCAGCGAGACATTTCCAGCTTTTAAGAAACACTTTGGTGGACACAGGCCCTTACAGTCAATCAGCTAAAGCTAGAAAAGGGAACTCTACCACCAATACTCCAATAAAACATAATCACTGTGACTTTCCGTCCACACCAGCACTTAGGTCAAAACTATGGAGGGACTACAGAGGGAATGTCTTTTTTTATGGAGAGATTAATCTGCCGCTGTTTGGCATTTTTACTTACAAATCAATTAATCAAATAATTGTTGTAGCTCTTCATAAAACTAATTAAAGTACTAATAAGCCTGAAAGTTCAACAATGCATAGACAGGTTTGTAAGAGCACATCATGTTTTTTAGAGGTGAGTTTAAAAGTAAATTTTCAAGTTGACACTGGAAAGAGAAATTGCAAAACAATCTCACCTCAAGGTCTATTTCTTTGTGGAGCTTTCAATCATATTATGCTCTCTTCTTCAGCAGATGGGGTTTTGAGAGCAAGCTAGTAGAGAATCGTGAAATTTTCCAAGAATGCAAAAGCAACAGTTTTACTACCATTAAAAACTACTACTACATTTGTTTGGTCTTTTCACAGTATTTTGTCATTAATACATTTTCATACAAGCAGGACTACAGGGAGAAAGAGGTATAGATTCAGCATCGTATCACCTCCACTTGGGCCCCCAGGAGGAGAGCAGCTCCCCCGCTGAGTGAGACAGAGGGCAGTGGAAGTTACAGGGGAGACAAAGAGACCAGAAAGAAAAAGTGAGACAGAGAAAAATGGGGGTGGGCTGAGGACAGGAATAGAGAGAGAAAACAGAGACAAAGAGGAGAGAGTGGTAGGGTGGTAAATTGACTTTGAGGAGGTTAAACTCTGAGTCTATGCCCAGAAGAGACTGATTATGATAAGAAGAAGAAAGGAGAGAGAGTAGACACATATTTCATTAAGGAATGGGAGAAGAGAGGGATAGGGAGGGGTGAATGTTGCCTCTCTCTATTTTTTTACCTGCATTGTTAGACAAGCTAATTAGGTTAGCAGCTAATTAGCTTGTTTTGATTCACTAAGTCACCTTGACCCAAGTTTTGACCTATTGGCTACTAACTGAATAGACACGCACTGTCGTGCAGACAAACAAACACACACACACACAGACAAGACAAGAATAAAAGTGTATACACAGACACGCGCACAAAGAGACATCCATAGAAAAATATACATGCACATGCACAACACACACAGACACAAACACACACACCTTTGGGATTGCTGTATAAGTAGCTAGCAGACAGTTATATTGGATTTGTTTGGGGGGTCAGGTCCAATGAAATTAATCAAGTTCTCTTCCACAAGTACAAAAACTCTCTTGCTCTCTCCGTCTGTCGCACTGCCGGCATGCCTCTCTGTATACACCACTCTATCTCTCTTAATGCCTGTTTCTCTATTTGAAAGCCTGTTGTCCTCTGCCTGTCTCGCTTTCTCTCTCACTCACACACACACACACGCACACACACAAGCTTTCCAGGTGTTGCATTACTGTAATAATATGTTTATAAACCCAAAGTGTAATCAGATCATCTTATTGTTACTGAAATCATATTACACATTATTGTAATTGGACGGCACACAGATTGAATTACACTGTGAAAGACAGTTAGCAGACCCAGCTCAATTATTTTACGCTTATCCCAGAGAAACAGAGGGAGAGAGTCAGAGAGAAGGAGACAACAAGTGAAGAGGTGGCGAGAAATATCAGAGTAAACTATAGGTCCATGTGAGAATATCACCTGTGTAATAGTGCATTTTTTAACCTTCAATAACATAGAATAGTGTTAGAAAAGGGGTCTTTTTCTAGGGTTATATGATATAATGGGATTAAAAATTCCAATAATTGATTATCATTTATCAAGCAAAAGTGGTAAGCATTTTCTGGTTCCAGCCTCGCCACTGTATTGGACATCATTGACAATTTTCAATATTTTACAGACCAAATAATCACAGGCAGAGCCACCATGATGAAATGAATTGTTAGTTGCAGCTGTACAACTGTCAGCATCACTGGATTAATCTGTTCAGTTAGCTCCAGGCAAAAATTTGCAGTTAAGCCCTATACTTTATTCAGGAATATGGACAGTTTAAGCTAGAAAATTAAGCTCTCGAGATCAGTTAATGATGCAGAATCCACCTTCATTTATACTGTATTTTATTTGAAAATAATTTGAAATTCCAAAAACCAACTCAAACAGTGAATCTGGGGCTCTGGGGCAGATTACGTTACCTGTCGCATTATGTTGGCTGTAAGCAGGCAGTAACTTCAAGAGATATATGTATTTCATAGATTGAAACAAAACAACAGACAAGGGCAATGACAATGAGTGAGGCAGTGTGTGTGTGTGTGTGTGTGTGTGTGTGTGTGTG
>JAPMOB010217665.1:0-41366 GCA_029875015.1 Lepomis gibbosus | reverse complement strand
GTGTGTGTGTGTGTGTGTGTGTGTGTGTGTGTGTGTGTGTGTGTGTGTGTGTGTGTGTGTGTGTGTGTGTGTGTCAGAGTATCTTTTGTGGAAACCTTTGTCAGTGATCTTGAGCCAGGTCATGATGACAAATCATCTTAGTCTGTTTCGTGCAAAAGAGTAGCTGTGTAATGTGCTTTTGCTGTGAGTAGTGTTTGCGTTAATTTGGGTCTATTTTTGTGCGACGTTGTAGTTTGTTTGCCGGGAAAGATTGCTTCATTTGGATATGGTTCCAAAGTCACTGGCTTGTGGGGAGTTCCCTCATATTGTACATGAAGTTCCTTCATATTCAGAATTGGGAGATGCGCTTTGGGAGGCTAGTTTATATTTTAAAGTTACTGGTTGTGCAGTAGATTGTGTTGTCTCCCACCTGTTGGACGTGCCCAGAAATCGTTCAAAGGGTGTTGCCTAGGATGCATCCCGATCAGATGCCCAAACCAGACCTATAACAGGCTCCTTTTAATTTGAAGGAGCAGCAGCTGTACTTTGAGTTCCCTTCAATGTCTGAAGCTCAACCACTTGTCCCTCTTGCATTGTCATTACTCGAAGGGCAGGACAACAGGTGAGGNNGCTCCAACCCTCACCTGTTGTCCTGCCCTTCGAGTAGATCAACTTGTAAACACCACAATTGTCTGGTACCATGAACAAGATGCTGAGATACTTGAATTCCTTCATTTGGGGCAGCAACTCACTCCCAACAAGGAGGGATCAGCCCACCATTTTCCGGCACAGAACCATGACCTCAACCAAAGGGTATCATCTGTAAAGCGCAGAGAAGCAATTACTGAGGTCTCCTCCCCCCAGCTGCACTTTGAGATCCTGTCCATGAAGATCACAAACAGATTCAGCGACAGACAACCCTGACGGAGCCCAACACCCACTGAAAACTGTCTGACTTCCTGCCAAGGATACAGACAAAGCTCTTACTCGGGGACCAAATGTGGACCCCATGGTCATAAGCTTTCTCCAAGTCCATAAAACACACTCCATGGGCAAACTCCCATGAACCGTCCTGTAACCCTGCAAGAGTGAAGAGCTGGTTCACTGTTCTGAGATTGTCTTCACTTTTCAAAATGTCCTCGATTTTTAAATCCAACAAAGACGGAGGTTTAAGACTATGACCTAAACCAACAGAAAACTCAACCCTAAAAAAAATTCTAAACCTTGTGAACACCAGCTTAGTCCCCACACTGTGATTGTGTCAAAGCACGCACACACACCATATGCGGGTATAAAATGCTGGGTTGTGTCTTGTGTCTCGCTGTCATAAACAAGCAGAGCTGTTGGACCTACTAAGAGTCTAAATATGGACGTTGTGAGCTGGTCTCTGTTAGGAAGCTGCAGACCTCCTGTACAAACATCCAGCCTTCAGATCCAACACACACACACAGCTCACTGAGGAACACTGCACAGTGTTTAGGGCATTACTGCTGATGGAAAATCCACAGCTGTTGTGTAGTAAAAATGTATTCTAGCCTTCTAAAATTTATCAGACGGACTACAGATTGTAGATGATTTACATTTAGTTGCTATGACAGTGTAGAGTGAGTCAAAATAAAACACTCTTCTTCTGAATTAATAGCAGTGAGATGTGCATGTGCAGGGGTTGAAGACTCTGTGACACCTTTATTAGGAAGCACTGTAGTTTGTGTTGCTGTTGAACTGTATTGCATCATACTAAGCGGTATTCCTGTCATTTAGCTAACCTCATTGATATCAATAATTTGGACACAATTATAGAAACAGCTGTCAAAATAATGCAGACAGCCTCCAAAATGATGAACACATTATAACCTTCATGAAGGGAGGATTTATTACTGCATTGATCTAGCTAGGTGCACCTAATAAACTGACAATATACATCTTTTATCATTCCCTGAACTACTACTCAAACATCAAAACCTCTTATGAGATTTCTTGCAGCTTTATCGATACAAATCAGCCTCTTTTTGTTGCAGGGTTTTTGTTGTTGTTGTTGTAGAAAATAGCTTTTTAACAGAGATTTTTTTTACAGGAAACATTGTAGAATGCTGCCATTTATTTTTAAAAATACTTTTGGAAACACATATGCTTATTAATAAATCAGTAGCAGTATCTGTCAAGTCATTATCTTTTAACACAGCAGTACACATCTCTGTCTGACAATTATTAATCCCAGAGCCCTGTGTGTCTGAGAGATGTCATGGATCCTGACATGGGACAACACTGTCCCCCTGTGGCCAAAGAAAGACATATACTCACACATCAATGTTTAAGATGGCCTTCTCATTATCGCATAATGAAATATCAAGATTCATTATCATTTCAATAACATTTCATTGCAGACTGGCTGGTAACTCTCAAGATGCCTCAAGTAATACATGCACATCTGTAACAAAACCCATGGAACTTGATTTCTTGTTTTGAACTAAGGGAGGCGAATCAATAACTAAAGTAACAATACTACCAATGAGTCTTGTTTTGAGTATCGCTACTAGCATCAATCAGGACTGATACAAAAACCCTACATTTATCTATCTCATGTTAGATCACATGATGGGCACATGAACACTCTTGACTCTTTGCCTGTCTGCTGCTGTAGCTTCAATACACAATACATTAAAAAGTTTCAGTATTGATATTGGTACTTCTGGCCCTGGTATGATTGGTATCACATTGAAAACTAAATTCTGTGGTATTTCCCACACCTGTATACATTGTCCTTGTCTATTTCTATTATATATGTATCTGCAAATTGTTCTGTGTGTAAGTAGATTAAGAGAAACTTAAAATCAGAGTCAAATTCCATGTTCATGTACACATACTTGGCCAATAAAGCTGATTCTGAAGAAACATTTAATTTGGGTAAAAGCATTTGTTTGCTGTTTTTCTTAAAATACCAACGTCAGATTTTGTCTTTTTCCTGCTTGAGCGTTGCCAACTTAATGAAAGCACTATTTGCTCAGGATTGAATGGGACCCCCAGAGTTAATTGTGGGCTTAACTGATGTTTCCCATGTCCTCTTAAAGAGCTCAATGAGGAAGTGGTCCGGGCAGTCCACCCCCAGCCTGCTGGTAGGGCTTCAGTGGGCTTCCACTGGCTGCCGTCTCACACTGAGGTGACCGCAAAACAAACTGCCTCTGTGTTCTTGTAACGGGGGGACATGGATGCATCCGGAGCCTCTGGTCCTGATGGGAAAAAAGTCTCTGCAGGACATCAAACAGAGACGGACGAAGCCTTTGTGGGCTGAAGTGGTGGAAGACTCAATAAAAACTAGTAACACCAAGGAGTAAAAATACTCTACTACAAGTCCTGTATTTGACTTATGTAAAAGTACAGAAGTATTTTAAACAAAATGTAGGCTACTTAAATTATCAAACATAAAAGCACACATTATGCAAAATAGTTCCTTTCAGAGTTATTTATAAGATAAGATTAGATTTACTTTTGTGTCCTCCTCAGTGGAAATTCTTACAGCAAAGGTAAATGCACTGCACATAACACATCACACCATTAAAACACACAGAATGTATGGTAGAAAAAAATTAAAATAAATGTATTATATCATTGGATTATCATCATCGATATATTAACATGTACCAGTGGCAGCATTTTAATGTTTTAATGTAACTGGCCGAGGTGTGGCTAATTTTAATTAATTAATATACCGTTGGGTGGTTTAATCGATTAAAATGGTAATATTTTATTAGCTGATCCCATGTTTTGTATTTAAAATTTGAACCTGTCAAGTAACTAAGTCAAATACTGTCAAATGAATGTGGTAAAGAACAAACATTTTTCTCTGAAACATAGAAGAGTGGAAGTAGAAAATGGACATACTCAAGTACAATTACTATAAAGGTACTTGAGCAAATGTACAGTTGACTCAAAGCACTGTTCATGTTGTCCAAGCATTTTAATCGTTCTGAATCCAGAATCTAATCTGCTTTTCAAATTATTTTGAAGGCTTATATTAATATATTAGGGCGGCACGGTGGTGCAGTGGTTAGCACTGTTGCCTCAAAGCAAGAAGGTCATGGATTCAAACCCCAGTTGCCCCGGCCTTTCTGTGTGGAGTTTGCATGTTCTCCCCGTGTCCGCGTGGGTTCTCTCCAGGTGCTCCGGCTTCCTCCCACCATCCAAAGACATGCAGGCTAAGTTAATTGGGGTCTCTAAATTGTGAATGTGAGAGTGACTGGTGGTTTGTCTATGTGTGGCCCTGCAATGGACTGGCAACCTGTCCAGGGTGTACCCGCCTTTCGCCCTATGCCAGCTGGGATAGGCTCCAGCGACCCTGTACGCAGGATAAGCGGTTGACGATGGATGGATATATATTAATTGTATTTATTTCTTAGTGTACACTGCACACTGAAATTTTGAAATTTTAGACGTAACTATGCAATGGTCAGCTAATTTTTACCCAAAGTTTCAAAGTTCTAAGCGTTCATCAAATTTTATAAATACCCTCATACTTTAGTATATTTTGAAATATGCTAATTTTCTGGCTCTCTAAAAGTGAGATGAGAGACCTGAAATCAATCTCATGTCTGTGCCTTGTTTAGCATAAAGAGTGAAACCAGGTGGAAACAGCTAACAGCTCTGTTCAAAGTACATAAACATATCACCAAAACACCACCAACACCCCTGAGGCTAATCACTCAACATGTGTCTGTAGCAAAGAGCATCAAATATTTAATAAGATATTTGTTGGTTTAAAAATCCACTTGAAACCAGCTACTGAAACCTTACCCCAAATCCCAAAAATATCATAAAATGGTAAGCCAATAAAAGGCACAATAATAAAATCAATGAGTACTGTATACCTTTAATATTTATAACTTTAATAACTCCTCTGGTGTCCAAGGGGGCCCTAGCAACCACCCAGTTTGCTGATGCCTCGTGCTGGCTCTGCATCAAGTCCACAGAGAGTTCCACTTATGGACAGGACTCTGTTAGCATTGCTGATTAGCGGTGGGCTGTAGTCTTGGTAATGGTTGCTGCTAACAGATATTGTTCTGTGTATTTCCTGATCCTGCTGAGGCTGGAGGCAGAACAAGACGAGTATTAAAAAACAACTGTCAGAGCACACAGAGGAGATCCTGTACATCAATACAAGGCCTGCACTTCTGAAAATGTTACATGACACATCCATTTTGAAAAAACAAGACTGTTTAAGCTGTTTCATCACTCAAATACTGTATCTTATTTTGTGAACCTGTTGTTTGGATAACAGTGTCAGTTTTTGAATGTTTTAGTTACACACATTTACTATTCATCAAACAATAAAGACTTTTAAACACTTTATTTATTTATTTATTTTTTATTAGTTAGCACTTAATGTATCATCAACTAATGATTTTTCCTGTAATTGACAGTTCATACGTTCATTTATATGCCGCCAAATTAGCTGGAATATTTCAGACCTGTGTTTTTCACCTGTGACAGGAATAAATAATACATCCTGCATGAATTCACATATTAAGTCATCATGAGTCATAATGATGCATTAATCTTATTATAAAATGTCTCTTTGGGTTTAAAAAATTTAAACACTTCTTAGTAAATGTGCTGTAATATAATCTAAGGCATAGCGTCATTGTCCAGTTAAAAATCATGTGTCACCAATTTTATTTTGACATTTTATTGCAAGTATTGCTTTATTAATTCAGTCAGTCTTTTACAGTTAAGCTAAACAAACCATTTGAAATCTCACTGCATTCGCTGAAAAAACAAAGTTACACAGCTAAAAACAGGAGTGTTATCTCTGTTATAGTCGGATGTGTCACTCCCTCAGCACCTTCTTGTGTTTCTTGTCTGTTTCCTGTCTTCTGTGTGTGTGTGTGGGGGGCGCTCCGGTCTGTCTCTCTCTCTCTCTCTGGCTGTCCAATCACCTCCACACCTGTGACTCACCTGCACACCTGGAACTTAACCAGCAATCAAGCCCTACAGGATCTCACTCAGAATTTAAACACTCACATGAAATTGCAGTTAATATAGTGCTATATTATAAATAGTGAGTGACACTTGTGTTGGTTTCATGATACCTATCTGTTAATCTTCACAGACTTACTTATAAACTGATAAAAGAATCACATTACAGGATTCCTCAAACCCAGTATGTCTGCTTTCTGGCGTGGGTGGAAACCGGTGGAGCACCTGAGGGAGCCGACATACAGGCCCCAGTCGGGTTCAAACACAGGACCTTGTTGGTTTTAGGATATATTGCTATACTTGAGGCTACTATGCTGTTGTGTCTGCTGTGTCTCAGCTGGTTGTCAAGGCAACGAAGAAGAGAGGAGTTTGGGTTTTGGCTTATCTGGGTGGATCGCAGCAGCTTTTCCTCCCCTGCATCTCTGCCCTCTTTCTTCTCTCTCTCTTTGGTGACTGGGGCAGCTGGTGGGAGGTGGTGGGTGTTGTGTAGCTTAGCAACTCCTTTGGTGGATGGCGATTGATATGCAGCTTTGTTCAAGTGTCTCTCTCTCTCTGAGCCAGGGAAGGGGGGGACGCCTGAACAAAGCAGGCCTTATTGAAGCTTCCCCTCCTCCTTCTCTTTGCCCAGGCACAACAACGTGGGAGGACAAATATTCAGCTGAAAGGAACCGAGACTGAACTCACAGCAGCGGTCCTGAAAGTGTAACTCTGGGGCCGCCGACATCTGTGAAGGGCCTCCAGGTGTCCCCTGAAAAATAATTGCATTGCTTTATAGTATTGAAACAGAAGTTGTCCATGTGCTACTAACTTAATTAACTTGAAATAATCAACCCACTGAAATCAACAGGTAAAATCTTCTACTGCTTCTGATTAAATGTTTATCTTTAGGTCTTATACGAGATATAGCCGATTGGTAGATCTTCCGCCCCCCCACACCATGTCCCTTTGTGTTGTGCTGATATATCTGGTGCTTCTTGTCAGGGGTGTTGGACTGGGGGGTGGAAGGGGACTAAGGCTACATCCAGATAACTACTATTACTACTACTATTACTATTACTACTACTACTACCATCTTTAAAACTCTGTTTTAAAACAAAAACATAGTAGGGTGGATGTAGCGATTTAGTAGCACAACTGATCTCCGTCCATATTAAAATGACTGAAAAGGCACACTACTACTGGCCATTTATGTTCACTGGGCATGCGTGTGCTGGTGTAAACAAGAAGCAGACTGTCTGATCTGCCGTTGCAGGAGATTTGTTGAAAGAAGAAAGTACTATGACGAAGAACCACATCAGAGATTTCTTTGCATGGACTGACTGAGGTGGAACTTTTACTGAAAGTAACACCGGAGTACAAGGCGACTGTGGTGGCAGAAAACAGAGAGTCGTCGCAAAGTAAATACAGCGACATGCACAGTACAAGTGGATGTGTTATTTGCACAGTACAACATATTTTAATAAAAATACCAAAACAAAAACACTGTCAGTAGCATTGTGTTTTTGCTTTGCATGACTTATAAGACCCAATCAAGAAACAAAAAAGTAAGTCTCTGTGTCATCTTTTTAAAGTCCTCCGTTTTTGCCTCCGTTTTAGGTCTATGGTTTTGCCACTTTAGTCTGGATGGGAGGTGCTAACCCAGCAAAAGGTCTCAGTTTTTCAACGAAAGTGTAGTAGTGTGGAAGTAATATCAATAATAATAACTTTATTTGTATAACACTTTTTAAAACCAGTTACAAAGTGCTGTACAGTAAAACAAACATGACCTATACTTAAAAATATAAACGGATTAAAATAAATAAAAAATCCACGATAAAATCAGCATTAAATAATACAATAACATCAATAATATAATGTTTATAAAAATGCCATAAGAAAAAAAGTGAGATTTGAGAAGAGATTTGAGTTTGCCTGCCTGAGATCTAGCCTCAGTATACAGGGCCCTCATGTGGAGGGCCCACAAAGATACTAGAACAAATAGCCGTGTATGCGGGGAGGGGCCCATAGAGATTGCTTTGTGTGACGCCACGTCTTCTTATTCGACTCATTCAGTTTCTTGTTTTTAGTCGTGGAAACCAGAAACCGAGACTGAACTTCAATTAATTTATTGCATTTTGTAAAATACTTTTTTTCTTAACCTTCCCCATTGTTAGATGAGAAGAGGACATCAGTTTCATCTGCGTCAAGTACAGCGATAAGGGGTGCTTTCATAAAGACATGTTAGATTGATGTATTGATTAATGTCACTCTTGAATTAGTTTAAGAGCAAAAAACACATAAAACTGCACATAAAAAGCCTGAAAAATTAACCATACTATTCCTATGCCCGTTCAGAGAGGTTTAGGGGTGGCACATTTGGAGAGTCAGCTTCTGTTAGCAGCACTCAGGCCAGCTATGGGCCTGCAACCAGAATCAGAACAAGTGAACTAATGTTCATGTGCTCCCTGCATGGTCCCATTTCCCGAGTTGGGAAGTTGTTCTACTGGGCTGGTGTGTTCATGAGCTGAGTCTTAACTGATAGGTTGTTATGTAGCTATCCATTTTGATCAAAATGTTCACAGACTTTTGTTTTTCTGACTTGAGGGTGCATTTAATTGAACTTTCCCAGGAGGAAATTAATTTATCTGATTATTCCGACACCCTGTGAATGCAGGGTTAATTGTACTGATAACAGCAAACAGCCACGCCAAGGTGCCTTCAGGTGGTGTTGTGTTTACTGTGTTCATGAAAATGGTCAATTTAAATGATGAATTAGAGCCTATACGAAGTTGTAATGTAGGGCAATGCTTTTTTAAAATGTTGAACCCTGTACTTTTTATGTTTTATCCCTTTTATGTTTTATCCTCTTTTCATTTCCTGTTCCTAAACTGATGTTAAAACACAACTTTCAAATTGGAACAGCGTCACTTCTGTTTTTGTTTTTGTTGTTCTCTCCATCAGCACCAAAAGTCACCGCCTGCAATTGATAAAAAAGAGGAAAACATGACCAGTCTGCTGTTTGCTAACAATGTTGTGGTGTGAGCAAAGAGAAGAGCGAGAGTTTTACAAGATCAGTGAAACCCTGATCTGCTCCATCTGTTTTGTTCACTGCTCAATTTTCTCAAATGTCCTTGGCTGTTATTCAGGTTTTCTGCTGGAAACTGCAGGTATGTAGATAAAAGACATATCTTTCTTTGTTTTGATTTTACTCCTACTAATCATAACAACAAACTAGACAGTTTGTGCAACCAATTAAGTAATTCGTCCAACGTTTGGTTTGAAGAGAGTGTTTGTATGAATTCAGCAACACGACACATTACACCTTTGGTTTAGCAGGAAGGGGAAACTGCTCGCCTAGTTTGATCAAAAGGAAAAAACTACACCTTCCAAACTGTGAAGATACAACATGATTTACATGTTTTATCTTGTTTATTGAACAGGTGAAGAAATACAAATGTAAAAGGGAGAATTTTAGCAGCAGTTAAAACCACAATGTCTACTTTCTTCTAAGTTATTGTGGGCACAAGATCCATGCGCAGCATCTTGCATCTTGCTGAGACAAGACAGTATCTCCATCGAGATATGAATCTTGTATCTTTTGGGACGTCAGGGTTTCCGTAGAAAACAACTTTTTTAGTTTTACATTTCTAAATGAACAAGATGAATTTCTGGTAACATTACAAAGTATTCACAAAGTTTTAGACAGTTTTTGAAGAGATGGGTGAGTTTTTTTGGTCAGTATATTAAAAAGATGTGAAATGGTTTAAAATACTTGGTTAAGCAATGAATTCTTGTCTGCTCTCCTCAGCAACTGGCCACAGAGTGACTGTGCGTATTATGTCTTCAGAAACTCAAAGGCCAACTGTTATTGTGAAGCTGTGACCTTCAATAATTGAATAATGACAAAAAGGAGCGTCACAGTCGGGCATGAACAGCTTTCTGCTTCAGTGGGTGTTGGAAGCACTGCTGCGCAGCATTCCTTCCAATGGAGATCAGACTATAACATGAGCCATCTGTATTTTTCCAAATAAAATGAACCACATAACGACCACGTGTTTAGGTGTTCATTGAGAAAAATTATTGTTTAGGAACAAATGCAACTCTCCATCAGGAAATTCTCCTTTTTCCTTCTCTACCTCTTGGCCTTTTTATCTGTCTGGAAAACATTTCTCCTCCACCGATTTTTAGTTCTTCTCTTTTTTTCCTTATTTTCTGTTTTCTCTCAGTCTTTTCTCTTTGACTTTCTTTGCACCCATGTTTGGCAGCTTAACATTTGAATTCACTCTTATCTGGACCTGGATGTCTGCAGATTTCCCTTTATTAAAATAAATCCAATTTAACAAGTGACCATTTGAGGAAGTGCTTGTTTTTTAATGAGAACCAACTTGCAGGATATGACTGAAGTTATTTTACATTTTGCCTATTGTCAACACATACCACGTGCAGACCAAAACCAGCAATGTGATAGTCCGTCTCTGAATTCAGCCACAAGTCCATTGGTTCCAACTGAAGACATAAATGTTTGAAATATAGTTTCATTTTTTTAAAAAGGCTCAGTAATTTCTTTAAAACAGCTGGTCACTGTAGTTTTTATCAAAACAGGAAGAAATAATGCATTAATACACATTTGGTGCTGTGTGTTTCCTGGAGCAGGATGATGTGTGTGTAATTGAGTCAAACTGAACAGTGTGTGTTATTGCTTATGAGAGAACATGTCACACAGTGCAACAGTGTGACTCACTTATGTTGTTTTAATAGTTTTTGGACAACAATGAAGCTCTATGGCACAGAGGAAGAAGATATATCAGACTATGGATACATAAACAATGCTTGTTAGTATGATAAGTTCATTATTGGTTGGTCTTTCCATGGGATTCGTTGACAATAAGAAAAATATCACCTTGTCTTTTAAGATGTGATTGTGCTGGTAAAAACAAGCAAAAAACGTATAAAACTCGTACATTCATATTTAAAATAAGTAAAAAAACAGCACTTCCAGAGATTCATCTGCTGAACAGATTGTGAAAGCTGTAACTTATTTCTATTTCAGTCATTAGTGGAATTAAAGGTCTGTAAACACATATGGCTTATTCGCCGCTCTATTGTTTATATCAGTTGATAAAGTGTAAACCAGACGTAAAAACATACTGAGAGGAAATTGCTCACAGGTGATGCAAAACAGTTTTTCTTGAAGGAAAATCTAAACTTTACTAAAACAAAAGTAATAAAACAATAAAAAAAATAGTCAAAGTTCACACTGGATTGTTTCATGTAGCTTCAAATTGTTGATTAATCTCTAATATGAGCTGATTCCTTATTTATCCTGCTGTCTACACAGGATACATTTCACACGAGTGCAGCTGCAATGCACTACTTACACGACACATCCTGTGTTGAGAAGCTGTAAGTCGGGCATATAAACAACAACAGTAAACAATTACTTAGAAAAAAAACACTTCACAAAGTTCACAGCAGTCTGCTGACAAAAGACTCAGTGTCAACATTTTCAGTTTAGCCATTTTAAAATATCTGAAAATTACCCAGTGTTTCTATATAATACAGTACTTAGAAAAGATGATACTAACATCCCAAATGAACATTAGAAAATGGTTAATAACTATAACTGTAAAATGTAACATAAGAAACTGCAAAAAAATGAGTCCTACAATAACTCGATTAAATTCATCACAGGTGGACACTAAACTAAAAAAAAGCATACTCCATATTATATTTAATCATCTAAATCTTGTCAGACAAGTTTCTGCTCCTACAGTGGCTCCATGCCGTCTGTTTATACAGGATCATTCCAATTTATTACAAATTGGGATTTATTTGAAGAGGTGGTATTATGCTCATTTTCATGTTCAAAATCCTATTTAGGGGTCGTACTGCACATTGCTGCAGCCCATCTTTTCACCCTGTGTTGAAGGCTTTGTTTTAGCTATGGAGTGACACAGCTTGCCTCTAAATGATCCTTGTTGGGACTTGCACATGTGCAGTTCCTAGTTAAGGAAGCCAATCAGAAGCAGAGAAGGGCGGGTCAGCGAGAAGGCCGTAAACAGCTTTGATTCAGCTGTAGGCTACGTGTTGCCAACCAGCTTGGCAACATGTATTTTTCATCCATAAAGTTTTAAATGAGCTCTGTCTCTAGATCACAGTATGTCCTACTGTATGTCCACTGACTGCCTGGAGGGTAGCTAGTGTTTGGAAGGAAGAGGAGGAGAGGTGTGTGCTGCAGCTCAGTGTTTCCACCGTTATTTTTGAGGACATGTCGGAGTAGCCGCTTGGCGAGCGTTACATGAGGCGCATTTAGCTTTCATCCCTGTGACATCACAGAGAGAAAAGGAAAGGGGTTGGACTACAAATGAGCTGTTTTCAGGCAGTTCAGAGCAGAGTTTTCTGTGGGAGATGGGAACCTCCTTTGGGTGGACTTTGGGCTTTTTCACTTTACAAACCTATTACATGCACAAAAAAGATATATAACTCGATAAAGGAGAGGGAAAAAGCCAAAAATCACAACACCACCTCTTTAAATAGTTTTGTTAATCATTTCAATCAGTTATAATAATATTGTATTCACCAAGTTAATAGCTGAGAAACTGTGATTTCATAATTTTCACCGTTTGACAGGTTGAGAATCACAAACAGTACGACGATTAGACAGGTTGGAAACAAACCTGTAAGTTAGATAAACAAATTTTGGAAAAGAATCCATCACAATTTACAGACCCACTTCCTGCTCCAACTTAGTTGTAGCTTTGAAGTAAAGTGGTTTAGAAATACTATATGACCCAAATGTATGTGAAAAACCCAGTATCGGGATGTCCGAACAATAGCGCCATTTATTTTATAGCTGAAGTATTTGATAGTTGAACATGTGATTCCAAAAACCATGGACATTGATCTGCAGCTATAACAACCTCCACCCTTCTAGCGTCAGACTTTCCTACAGATGTTGGAATCTGGCTGTAGGGATTAACTCCCTTTCAGCCACAAGAGCATCAGTGAGCTCAAACACTGATGTTGGTGAACAGGTCTGGCTCCCAGTCTGGGTTACTCAGGAGTTGGATGGGGTTGAGATGAGATCAGTGCTCTTGGCAGACCACTTAAGATCTTACACACCACAAACCATATATTGTGGATTTATTGTACACAGGGACATTATCATGTTGGAACAGGAAAGGAACTTGGCACAAAGCTGGAAGCACACTATTGTCCAAGGTATCATAAATAGCATAAAGAGGCCCCTATATAGGAACTAAGAGACCTAGATCAAATCAGGAAAAACAGACTGGGACAGGGTGTCCACATACATTTGGCCATATAGTGTGATCTCAACTATTGGTTTGTTTTTTGTCTGTCTGTTTGTGTTTCTCGACCCGTCCAACTTCTTCTTAGTGAAATCACCAGATCACTGCTATTCACTTCATAAATACTGAGTACAATATTGTTACAGCTATTAGAAATGATGGGCAAAACTAAGAAAATAGTACCCAAGATGTCAAAAAACTAAATCATCCTTTAAAGTTACATGCAGCTAAACACAGTTCTGGATCTCAGCAGGGGGTCCCGATAGCTGTTGAAGAGTCTTTCGCTGTGTCATAAAAGACTGCTGGTTCTGTCGTCAACATGCTCTTCGTCTCCTCTTTGCTTGAAGGAGACAGGGAGGATGGAGAAGGCGATGTGGGTGAGGAGAGGTTGGAGGTGGCGGTGGTTGAAGCAGACGACGATGAAGAGGAGTTGCCGTCGGGGAGGCACTCTTCACAGCAGCAGCAGCAGCAGTCCATGAAGGCCTGGCCCAGCGAGCGACACAGGAAAAGGAGCAAGATTGGTGTCGCGGAGCAACGCGCAAACAGCAGGAACTGTCCAATCAGACTCAGTGCTGGCAGAGCCATAGCCGGAAGAGCAGCGGACACATGGGCGGAGACATACGCCAGGGTGATGTTACAAATGCTCTCCGGCAGGTTGCATGTGATGTACAAGATGGTGAGTGCCATCACAGTGGTACGCAGCCTCTGCTCTCTCACATGCTGCTTCTTCTTTGTCGAGGAGGAAGAGCATCTGGCGGTCAGCTTGTCACCACTAGGTTTCTGTGGAAGACGCTGGGCTAACACTTGCCTTGTTACCAAGTCGCAGGCCAGGGTGAAGAGCAGCGGCAAACAGATGTAGCACCCAAAGAACCACCACATGCGGGCCTCGTGGTAGGTCAGCACCAGAGAGTAGATGTTCTCTGGGAGCTCCACAGACGGCTCACAAACACAGATATCCACCTTGAACGCGCCTGTTCGGGCCCTGAAGGCAGCCATCAGTGAGCCTCCCGACTGGCTCTGCTGTGGGTCAGTGGTGAGCGTCGGCAGGCTGACATTTTCCTGGAGGAGCTGCCATAGCAGCAGCTCAGGAGCGGCCAGCACCATGGAGCCCACCCAGATGACGGAGAGCTTGGATAGGATGGACTGGCAGGGCTCCACCTTTGGCTTCTGAAGGGGCCCGGGGCTGGTGGCCGCATGGAAGCGATCAATACTCAGAGCACAGAGGCTGAATGTGGCGACACCCAGAGAGGTCACCTAAAAGAGAAGCGAGAGAGAGGTGTGGAAATGATCAATGGAACAAGTTTCTTAGGGAATTCAACTGTTTTATAGATCAGGTATAAGCAATTAATAAGAAAAACGTTTGGGTTACTGGGTTGAGAAAAAATGGCACTCACTTCTTTATTATTAAGTTCTTTCATTCATCATAATTTAAGGGGTTCTTAATTAAAATAATCCATTACGTCTATGCATAATCTATGTCCGTTTATATTGCAGGGGGCTGGAGCCTGTCTCAGCTTAGACTGGTTGAGAGGTAGGGTAGACAACCACCAGGAGAACATTCAAACTGCAGATTTGAACTCTATAAGAAGCTCCCCTTGCAGCTCCAGCAACAGTGTTAACCACTGTGCCACTGTGCTGCCCGCATCCATCAAGTCTGCAGTAAATGTCAAAGTTAGTTCCAGCACTCTAAACTACCTCTAAAGCCCAGCTCTGTACTAGGATAATGAATTCCATCAAAACACCTCTCCCTCAGAAACAAAAAGAAAAAGTATATTTCCACAATGTTTAAAGCATTGCTTTAATAGAGTTGCAAAACTGTACTGAATTCAAACCTCTTCGTCATTGTAGTGAACACAACATGGCGCCATAGTTACTGAATTCAGACGAAATTTACCCAGAATCTAAAAGTGAATTAATTTAAACTGTGTATCTCACAAGGTAATCTTTAGCTTCAGCTGCCATTAGCAGCACAAATAACAGAATTTGAAGCTCTGTGAGTGAATGTTGCTTTTCCAAAAATAACCTTGCAACCTTACATGTTTATGTCCACTGGCTTGCATTTATATTTATTGATATTTTTTCTAACACAGTTGTTCCACTTTTCTACTGACGATTCAGCCAGGACAGTCATGTCCATCAAAGACTGACGTGCTGGAGAACTGTGTCTATGGAAAAAAATTGACGTGACTTGCAATTTTTGTTTATGTTGTTATGTTATAAAAGACAATCAGTCCGGATGCACTGCATGCCTTTGTCCAAGAGGTCCAATGGCCAATTTAGTGCAAATGTTGTTCTCATTGATAACTAATAACTGAAAAACATAGTAGTAGTAAATTATTTATTACCATTAATAAAGCCATTAGTTACGAAGTATAAATCATTTACAAAGGCTGCCTTATAAAAAGTGCTGAAAGGGTATGTTTTTTTATATCAGCATTGATTTTGTTTTTTTAGCAAAGCTACCTGCGGGTTGTCCCTTGACCTTTATTCATTCATGCTACTGCTCTGATTCCAGTGTGACATGGCCTGTTATAACGAATGAGAACTCAGACAAAGCGTCCTGCAGACCATCTAAATTGTTTTGTTGCTTAAAGAAAGAAGAGATTTGAGGCTTTCCTCTGCCTTATTATGACTACAGCTGTTTTATCATTGCTGTTTTTTTTACTGTTTATTATGTTGTTTTATTTTAGTGTTGTTCATTTAGAGTTTAGATGTTTCTCTTGTAAAGCACTGTGTTACCTTGATCTGTGAAAGATGCTACACTTAATTCTTCCTTACAGCCTATAAGTGAAGGCAAAACTACATAAGACCTAGGTTGTGAAAAACAGCTTTAGAATACAGAAATAGGGAAATAAAAGGAGCCACAGACGGAATAGAGTCATTATGTTGTGACAGCTCTTAGCTTACAGACTGGGGACAGTTATTGGTGCCTCGTGCACATTAAAGTCTGTAGTTTTGGCCCAAAACACAAACTATCATTACAGAGACTTGTCCTCCCTCTGTGAGTGCTTAATGACCTCAAACAGTTAAGACACAACTCAAGATAATTACAACAGAGCTCTAATTAGCATGAAAATAGTTTAACTAAACGAGCACAGGGGCAGCTGGCAGCCTGACCTGCTTTAAACACTGCTGAATACAGAGCTCAGAGCACCAAACTGCTGAAGACCACTTTAAAAAAACGTTAAATAATTAGTAAGAAATGAATGAATGAATTAGCATAAAAATAGGTGAAGCAACAAAGAATAAAGGGGGGCAGCAGCCTGACCTTGTTGAAGACTGCTTCGTACAAGCTGTTATTACAAATTAGTAAAAGTCCACTTCAGTGATTTAAAGCTCTGTGGGCGTAAAAAAAAAAGGAAAGTACTCCACAGGCCGGCATCCAAGAAACAGAAGACTGATGAAGCCAATGAAAACTCGGCAATGAGTAACCAACAGGCTGTGACACATTATTACTCTGTGAGCGTCTAAATTCAGCTACTGATTGGCTGAGATGTTCACCAAAATAATGCTCTGGACTGTTAAAAAAAAAGTTTTGTTTGGAGCTAATTGGTCAGTTAGTCAACTGGCAACTGTTTTGATAATCGATTAATGTTTATGTCATTTTTCAAGCAAAAATGCCCATAAAAATTGCAGTTTTCAGTCATAAAACATGAAACATCAAAATAATTATTAGTTGCAGTCTTAGATCTGATCTTGTCATCGCTCTACAAATCACTGATCAGTGACAGAGTGTGAGGTTAAGGGTGTAGAGCAAGTCCACTGATCCACTGATAAAAGGTTGGTGGTACGATTCCCATCATCTCTTGTTCACATCTCAACATGTCTTTGAGCAAGACACTCAAAGTCTTGCAAATGTATACATGGGGGGAAAAAAATAAGTTACTGCAGAGAAACGCATACTTTCCATTTGTTCAATTCTCTTTTTTCATGTTGTATTTAAATTAAAGCACTTCTTTCATGAAAATGTCTCTGGAAAATGCAGCTGCTTGTAGATTTAACACAAGTAACTGAATTCAAACACCAGTCACAGTGCGTCATCTCTATTTTCCCTATAAAGGAATGGAAATTAGATTTAAAAGTATATGGACTCCCAACATGAAGGTCTCCATTAGAGCTGAATCGATTAGTTTGAATCGTTCTGGAGTTCCAGACTCTCATATGTGGGAATTTCTCTATTTTACATAAACTGAGTATCTTAAAAGGTCAATTTAGACTGATCTGTATTTATTTCTTTGGATCCTAAGAGTCTCTTCATGTGGGGCCCCAGCCGTCCTGGCCTGACGGTTCATAACAGACAGCTGAACACAGACCATAACACTGTGTCTGTTGAAAGTAAAGACCGCTCTGAGTCTGAGGCGCAACAAGACACAAGCAGGCCATTCATCCCAGGCCTGGATGTCTCTTTATTAAACTGGAAAACATTTACAATAACTTTAAAACCGGGGGAGGGGGGACTGATTAATTATCATCACATTAAGTTGTTTGTTTTAACTTTTTAATTTGTTTGACATTTCTTTGCCTCACTATGGCTGCATGATAGCTGAATGTTATAACAATTTATACCGTGAGTTAGCCTGTGCAACAATGAATAGCCCTTTAAATTATTAAAGAATTTGTGCTTCTTGGGGTATTTTGAGACAAAAACGTTGTTTACATTGTTAGTAAATTATTATTTTTAATGGCAAAAGTAATTAGACCTTCCTTCTGATGAACTACTGAGAAATGTTTGGGTTTTAAAAATGGACATATTAAATTAAATGTTAATGCTGTTTTTTTTGTTAAGAATTAAATGTTTAAATTGTTTTCAATGGTTGCTTTTTTTGTAACTGTAGCCTTGACGCACTGTACAACAAATGCACTGCATGACTTTAATTACGAATCACCTAATTTTAAAACATTTGAGTAGGCTACATTAAAAAATATTTATTTATAGCTAAGCTATGCTTATGGTTAGAATATTTAATCACGCCAGAACGAACGGTGTACCAACCAACCCCGCTCTCCCCTATAAACAGCTTGATATAAAAAGTTTTTAATTTAACAGTATTTCTAATCTCTTGATGTTTCGTCATAGCCTACTAGAATTTAAGGAAATTAGCTTTACTTGAATAAAATGTTTAACACGTCCTTCAAGAGCGCAAACTGAACACCCAAGCGCACAATCAACCTGTCCTCCTCACCTCCAGGTAGGGCACGAGCCGACAGGACAGGTCTCCCAGCAACCTCTTCAAGGTGAGCTCGTGGAAGACGACCACGGGAAGGCAGAAGAACAGCACGAGGAAATCCCAGAAGGCGAGCCCCGCCAGGATGCAGTTCCACGCGCTCTTCAGGTAGAAGTTGTGCCACACGATGCACATGAGCGCGAGGTTCCCAACGATGCCCGCTGCGAACAGCACGAGCGCGAGCAGCATGACTGCGTAAGCCCAGTAGGAGCCGTCGGTGACAGGGAACAGCGGGTTGAGGAGCCCCGACCCGTGGCCTGACGAAGAGTTACCCGGCGGGGCGGAGGCGTCCCGGTGGCTCCGCGGTGTGGTGAAGTACCCGCTCGGGTCGTCGTGCCGCCTCGGATGGCTGTAACTGCTCGGTGACTGCGGGTCTCTTTTCCCGAAATTCCTATCTTTGGCTCCTCGAGCGACTCGCTTCAGCTCGGGAACTCTTACCACCCGGTCCAGAGACCCCAGGGTCCCCGCATGCGCCGCCCCAGCATCCCCTGCCCGCTGCCCCTCCAGCGCGTCCTGGGCTGTGTGGACGTGACGGAGCTCCGCGGTCCGCAGAAAGAGAAGCAAAAGACAAAAAAACGGGCTCATCTTTAAAAATGTTTTTCCGATCTTTGAACTAACTGGTCATCTGTCTCTCCCACAGACATGTGCTGCAACAAAAATTTGACTCCAGAAACAAAAAATGTCCATTAAACAGTCTCGAAGTCCGACCCCCCTTCTGGTCCTGATGGAGAAGTTTTGAGTCTCCTGCGCACTTTTGCACTTGTTATTCACCAGGATCAACGTAGACTGAAGACAACTGGTTGCTTCTTCCGGTCACACATTTCAAAATAAGGAGGCATGAGATAAAGTGAATACTTCTTTTCTGAGCGTGGAGATGCTACAGATACTTTAGTTTTTAATTCATCAACACATCACTGTATAAAACATTACTCAATTAGTAATTGTCTTCAGTTTGTAAACGGAAGTAGATTACTCAAATATCTCATCTCATGCAATTCACCATTATGTAAAAAGTATTTTATTTAAGTATTTATGTATAATTATTGTTTGGACACGGTGCTTTAGATTTAACTATATCGTGCACAGAAAAAACAGACTATTCAGTTTTCAGGTTGTTTTTTTAAAACAGAATTTTTTTCCAGGCAGAAAAGAGAGGGTTCTTAGAAAAAAAACACTTTAGCCCATCATGTAGAGACACTCTGAGACCCACTTCTGTTTTTAAATAAACAATACAACTTAATAAACATATTCAAATGAAGAAACTCTCATTTCACAGCACAAAGTGACACTGAGGCTTCTCATCAAATGAACCGTCATAAGGGGAAAAATCAAAACGGCGTAGCGACACCTGCAGCATTTCCAGGTCTGCTGATCTGTTAAGCTTTTTAGTCTCAGTTTGGTTAACTCCAGATGCTGATCTCAGCCCGACGACTGTGATACAGTAACAGGTGATGTGAGATACAGAAGACCAAAACTGGCTTAAGAAAATTTTACTTCTTGATTTTATGAAAGGCTTGGTCCCCTGAAGCTGTGACTGACTGATGCTGCGTACCGTCCAGAAGTTCATTTGCAGCATCGTTCCCATGACACTGACCACAAAATATCTGAGTATTTATTAAAATAAAAAATAAATCTGATACTCCGATGAACTTGATCTTTCACTTGAGGTTTGTCTTCAGCAGCCATTTGGTCTCCCTCCTACTGACTGTAAAAAGAAAATTAGTCTGGGGCACAAAATGGCGCCAAGAGGGAGAAAAAAATCTGTCGGCTCCTGATTCTGTAGTCCTGACCAGCAACCTGAGACACAGAGACTTCACCTCCTGTAATCCTCAACTTTTCTGAGATGCTTTCAGCTTCTTCCGGGCGTCCTTGTGTTTCTTGCGGTACTCCTGTGGAACAGGGAGGTAGAAACATCTTTATTAAATCCTCCCCGTTTCAGTCCATTCCATCACTAGTTGAAATGTGTGACGACAGATAAGACTGTTTCTCAAACCATCCATGTGTATTCAGAATTGTGAATATTAGCATATGTGTAAATATCCTTTAATTAACAAGTGAAAGTATTTAGCTTCAAGAGCTATAAAAACAGAACTCTTCAGTGCCTCCTCGGGTGAGCTTCACTCTCATTTGGTTGTGTTTGATCATGTGACTTTCACTACACTCCTGCCAGATCGTATATATGAACGTGTGTTTAGATCTTTCTGCAGCAGAGGATTTTATTTCATTCAGTGAACCGGTAACCACGTGTACCCAGTGGCGTAAAAAGACACACGTTCACCAAGGGAAAAAAAAAAGACACCTTATCTTGTAAATCAGCATGGATTGGCTTCATCGCCCGTGCGACCCTGTACACAGGATAAGCGGTTCACGATGGATGGATTGATTTTATCTCTTCTCATAATTAATTAAGAGACCCCGATCACCCGTAATTATGAGATATGCGGTCTAATTTTTGTTTCTTTGGTGAATGCACGGTGCTTCAGTACATAATGAACCGTTATGCTTTTTTTACCTTAGAATGAGCTATTTCTTCACATACACCACAGGTCCCCTTACATGGAAGTCGCCATGTTTCTACAGTAGCCCAAATGGACAAACTGCACTACTTAGAATACGCACAAGTAAGAAAGAAGAAGTAGAAGTCGAAGTAATGGTTGTTGTAGTCGTCCAGTTTATTAGAAGTAAGAAGAGAAGTGAAATGTGGACAAATAAGAGGGCCGCACGTATTTTTTAGCACAAGGGCCAACAGAGCGCGTCTGATGCTGCAGCTTCTCGCTCACACCTGGACAGGGAGGGGCGCCGCAGTTTTAAAGGGGCTTTCACACCCACCTCGTTTAGTCCCGACTTTTGGACTCTTCAGTTTGATCCGAACAAATTGCAAGTGTGAAACCTCCTCTGGACCTTGGTCCAGACCAAACAGACGAAATTTAGTCCAACGGAAAGACTGAACCATGGTTCGGTTCATTTCTAGTGTCAAAGCATTTTTTGGATGGTTCGGACATTCAGACTATTTACAGGAAGTTCAGCGGTTACTGTTTGAACCGGAAACTAACAAATGCATGGAGGAATGCATTGAAATGAGTACCCAATTATAAATCTCCCGTGACAGATCATCTTTTGATACAGACGGCCATTATGGAAGCAAACTGCCACTTGCATCTTTGGTCTCTTCTCAAACAAAGATACAGGATTGCTTGCCGTCTTCTCCTCATTTCCTGCCCGGCGGTAACGACGTAATGTTTGCACAACGAGGATGTTTATTTGGCGAATTTGAACGAGCCTTGAGTAGGCTATAGGCTAGTTGGTGCTGCAGGTGGTATTGTCATAATAATGCAGTGGCAACAATATTAAATGTTCATCCCTCATTCATTCATTCTTGTTAAAGCTACCCACGGAACTGTTTACTAGTGTTGTAGTACTCAAGACTGGTCTTGGTCCCAAGATCACTTTCTGATGGGCTTGTCGCGGACTCGACCGCATTCGTACTCGGTCTTGTCTTGGACACTGAGGACTGGATTGAGGTTTTTATTGTAAAACCAGTCAAGACCATAACTTTGGGAATATCAATAAATTGCTTTTGTATTGTCTGATTTATTTGTTAACATCCTAACTTTGATTGGATGTAAAACTTATTGCTTCAAATGCAACCAATAACCCTAATTAAAGTGTTGTTACCGTTAACAGTAGTCACCCATCCCGGCTTTTGCGATGCTTACGTTGATTTCAGCTCTTAGCGTTTGTATGTGGATGTTTTAATGGGAATGTGGATCTTTCAGATCAATTTGACAAGTACCTATGGTCTCGTTCCACATTTTCTTGTGTTATGTGGGAACTGGTCTTGGTCTCGCCCTCCCCGCGGTTTTGGTCTTGATTTGGTGTCAGACCCTAAAAGTCTTGGTCTTGTCTCGGTCTCAATAAACTCCGGTCTTGGTCTTGGAGTGGTCTCGGTTTGGGCAGTCTTGACTAAAACACTACTGTTTACAAACCAATCAATGTCAAGTATAGGCAGACGCAGCCCACACAGATGATGACAGGACGCATGTCTGTCATGTAAAGTGCTTTAGTGCGGTCACACTAATGCAGTGTGAAACCAAACCAAAACTAAACTAATGTTTAAAAAAGTATCAAAACATAAACTTTAGTTCGGACCTTGGTGTGGACTTAAGAGTCAACTTCAGGATGGCATCAGCTGAAGAAGGGGATCATTACTGGATGCACCGTTTGAGTCATCCTGTTCAATTTGGCGTTGAACAGGCATGTCAAGTCAACAGAAGTGATCTGAGTGCCCTGGAGTCTCTGCCTTCTCTGATTTACCCCAAACACTGTAAACACTGATCAACACATTGCCTTATACTTGGGGGTCAGTACAAGGAAACATCAGATATGTTTTTGGTCTAGAGAGGATAGAAATACTAGATTGCCTGTACATAAAATTTACAAACTCAAAAAGTAGATTATGTGTTAAGTTACTCTTTAAACATTTTCAAAACAGAAAACTGTCTTGCACAAAGTTTTTGCAATTCTCTCTTCACAAGGTAAACGAGGTGGGACTGTTTTTGATAACGTTACTGTGTAAAGCTCATGTAAACTGATGTGTACCTGTCTGAGCGCGCTCCTCCTCTCCTCCCACTCCTCCTTCTGCTCCTCTAGGTGAGAGGATCGACAGAATAACCTGGGACCCTCTGATGGAGGGGAGAGAGTCGAGATCAACGTTAAAGAAACAGTACAACATTTCAATGTTGGGATCATGAAATTATATTTGAAGACTTAATCTGCTGTTTGAAAACAGTTTTAAAAAAAAATTACCCGTTAATCTGATGTCTTCAGGGAAGAAGAAGAATCTATCTGTCTTTGAAGGAGTCTCCTCTCTGTGAACACAAACACATTCAGGAGACATTTGATTTTAGAGTAAATGTCCCACTCTTCCAACAGTAAAAGCACAGGTCAGCAGGTATATGCTAAAGCCTCAGCATACCTCAAACATACTGCGTCCAACAAGTATTTTAACTTTCTTTAACAGGCAGTGTGACAATCAGTGTAGAGAACTTCTCTCTCAAGCTCTGTGTTTGTCACTTCTGCATGAAAAACCAAGTGCAACACCATGAATCAGTAGACCGCTTTATCGAATATTTGATACAGTAAATCTATTCGACGAGCAGCAGAAAATTAAAAATCGGTAACTATTCTGACAACTGATCATTATCATCATTTTTTATAGCATAAATGCCAAACATTCACCTGTTCTAGTTTCTCAGGTATCAGGGTTTTTTTGGTTTTGGCCTGATTGTCGGCTAAAACAAGGAATTTAGAGACACCACCTTGGGCTTTGAGAAATAATAACAAACCCTTTTCACTATTTTCTGTCTGACTTTTCATAGACAAAACAATTCATTGATTAATTGAGAAAACAGTCGTTAGTTGCACTCCCAGTAGAGACCCTTTGACTTTTGATGTGATCGGACAACAGGTCATACAGCCGTTACATGATTAAATCTTCATTTTTCTCACTCTGCGATGTTAGCGGCAACGCTGCTGTGCTCCTCATCCTCCTCCTGCTCTTCCTCATCCTCCTCTGAGCTGCTGTCATGGAAACGTGGGTCTTGCTGCCATGACACCTTTGGCGCCTTGATGCTCTCTATCTTGTACTCTTCTTGCAGAGAGAAAGAGACAGAGAGACAAAGAGATTTAATAAAAACTGGGATAACAAATCTTCCCTTCAACAGTGTGAATTATCCGAGATATGACCTACCAGTCTCTCTAGTCTCTGTTTCTACATCATCCTCAAAGAAGGAGAATTTGAATCCAGACGCCGACTCTTTCTCAGCGCTGGGATCAGCTGAGAAGAGAGGTGACAGCGGGGTCGGCTTTTCATCCTTCGCTCCTGCCTCCTCTTCTTCCTCTTGGTCCCAGTTCGTCTTCTCCTCTCCTCCAGCGACATCATCCTTCGTCGCACCGAACACAGCCTTCAGATCGCCAGACACGTCGTAGTAAATCTCCTTAGAAACCTCTGGAAGCTTCTGCGCCTCTTCCCTCTTCTTCTTCCTGGCCGACTTGCTGTGAAGACAACAGATCACGTGACAGTTTTACTGGAGTCCTGTGGCCTGTACTGCGAAGGGAGTTCTATCTACTCAGAGTGTAACTTGGGGTTATCAGGCACACTTAGGGTTGACAAACTCGCCTATGGTGTTAAACGGTACTACGACCTTGAGTTAACCACAAACATAACCTGCTCGGAGCAGTTTAGAGATGTAGCATAAATTGCCATGGCAACAGACCTCTGTTAACACCTATCCACCTTTTGTAGTACGGGTTAATCTGGAAGTTACCCCGCGTTACTCCTGAGGTTACCCGGATAAGCCAGTTACCTCGCTTCGTAGTACAGGCCACAGGTGGAGCTGATAATGTGGACATCACTTTGAGTACATTTTGTTCGGATGATTTTTTTCTAGGTTTTAAAAGCATAAAAAATGGATACAGCATTGATGCAGCAGAATCAGAATTATTCTTACTTGTCAATTACTCCAGTACCAAATGTGGATTCATCCACTGCTGAAAATAGCGCTCAGCAGTTTTTTTTAATCATTATTTCTGCCTGTCTGAGTAATGTATACTAAAAACTTCAGAGACCAGCTGTTTTAGTAATAGACTGAGCCTTTTTAAAAAGTGAAACTGTATATTTTTATCCTTTTTAAAGATTTACATCTTCAATAGGAGGCAATTGGGGTAGAGAAGTCAGAAAGTAATGAGAACTGGACTAAAACCTTCTTGGTCTGTTACTTTTCATGGGATTTTTTAACAAACAATACTGCCTTACGTGTGGCTGATACCCTCTCTGGTTAATAAGGTCACTATTAGTGCTGAGACAGTTTCTGTGTTTGTACCTCTCTTTGGGTTCATCTGCTTTGGTCTCAAACGCAGCGTGTTCCTCTCTGCTGGGGTCGTAATGCAGCGCTGAGACATCTCTGCAAACACAAACATTTCCTTTTTAAAATGTATTTCCTACTGAATTTCAAATGTTCCAGTTCAGAAGTGGCTGTGATCCAGACTTGTGTGTGAGTGACTGACCTGAAGGTCTTGGCCTTGCTGGCCGTCTTGCTGCTGCCGAGAACGCTGCTGCTGAGGACGCTCTGCAGGATGGACAGGTTCTTCTTCCTCTCCTCCTCCAGATCCTCGTCTTCCTCCGTCGCACTCCTCTTTTTCTCTAAATCATCAACAGTCGTTTTATTCACCAGGTAGAGATGCTCACAGGTTTCACTTCAGTGTATAAACACCCAGCAAGACAAAACACAGCGCACGCCACAAAGAGCATCTCACACCCGACTGTGCAACAAACTAAACTGGACATAAATGAAACAAAATGTGTTTTGTAATGAAAGAAACAAACAAACATAATCTGTGTGAGTGTAGAGTGAAACATAAAACTTTAGAGCACAATCAAAAATGAGCTTTTAATAATTACTAAATTAAATCTTTCAGCAGTATTAAAACATAATGTAACCAAACACCTCTTGCTCTATATGATGTGTATTTTCAGACCTGATGGAAATAAAACAGAGAAATTCCACATCTACAGGATAAGCTCCTATTTTATCTTCCTTTTAGATTTTATCAACCCCATTATTGTATCTGTCTATATTAGTTAGTGCCACTAAAAGTAATGCTCCAGAATTAATTTTCTAAACAAAAACTATGACGAAAATATTCCCAGAGAATATTTTTTCAAAACAAAATAAAATGAACATAACTTTTGAAAACGAAAACTATGAAAAATTGTGTTCCTGACTTTAATATTCAATGACCTGCATCCATTGTTGTGGAATCACTGTTTCACATTGTATCCTCGTGATTGGTCAAATACTATCTGCCAAAACCTCTAAAGGATCTGTTCTTCACAAGCTGATGTAGCTGTTTGACCTGTCGCACTAATGAGCATCATCTCATTTCACTAACATTACGTCTCTGTATGTAATGTTAGCTAACGTTACCGATACTTGGAGGGAAAACAAGCAACATATTTATGGACTAGATTAATTTACAGTTTGCACAATTGACATACCAGACCTCTGCGTCATTGTCTTCCTCACGGTCTTGGCCTGCTTTTTACAGACTATGACTGCCATCAACAATACCACCAGCAAAAACCTTACCTGAATCCTCCTCTTCGTCCTTGTCCTCCTCCAGGAAGCGAGAGTCCATCCGGAAACGCTCGTCTGTCCCAAAGCGAGATTGCAGCTCCATCAGCTGGACAACACACAAACAAACAACATCAGAGGCAGCCGTCCAATCATAGAGCTGATATCTTGATGCAATGACACGTCTGGTTCAGAGATCTACAGCACCCAGAGGATGAACCCTGATGAGTTTGGTGACCTCTGACTATTTTGATCTGGATTCTAGACGGAGGGCATTTTGGATTTGCGTGGGAATGTCATATAGATTGTAAAAGAAGTTAAAGCAGCACCTTTCCTCACCTTCAGTCCTGCTCGACCTTCAAACTGAGGTCTGATGTCAAACCTGCTGCCATCCTCCTCTTCATCACCATCTTCCTCATCCTCACTGCCGTTGAACAGCTGCGGAACAGACGACTTCATGCGGACCTGACCCCCAAGGCACAAAGTTAAACCACAGCTTATTAATCTAGGGTTTGAATTCCTGTCACTGTTGAAAGGCCATGATCCATAAAAATGACCAGTGGTGGAATGTAACTAAGAACACAAGTACAAATTAAAGACCTGTACTTTATATGAGAATTTATTTTTTGTAACTTCACACTTCTACTCCACAACATCTCAGAAATATTGATTTTTTTTTTACTCACCTAGTTACCATTTAATTTTCAGATTAAATTTTTTCATACCCTTCCTGTCAAATGAATGTAGCTCCAAATTGCATTGATAAACTGAAGGAGGAGTGTTCCTATATGGGTTGAGAAAATTCTCCAATAAAGCCAAATAAACTATTTGTGAAAAATCAAAGTCACATAGCTGGAAAATGGGCTGTTTTTCTGAGCTCATGAAAAGTTGACTTTAGCGTTGCTACAGCAATAAAATGCAAAATACACATTAATGCAGCAGTACATTAATCCATAAACATCAGATATAATAGTGAAAGACTGACCATTACTACAGATCGAGTACTTTTACTTTTGATACTTGAAGAAAATTTCACTGATTATATTTAAGGTTTTCAATGCATGCGACTTTTACTTTTAGTGGAGTATTTCTACAGTGTGGAATTAGTACTTTTACTTAAAGTAAACGATCGGAATAATTCTTCCACCAGCGAAAATCAATAACTAATAATTCATAAATAGATTAAAAAAAAACAGGCATTTACATAAATTCACATGTAGATTATAAACTAATTAAATATGATGTGACCTAGTTCTCACTCACCTTTTCTTTTATTGTGTAGTTCTCACTGTCTGATGCCTCGTCCTCCGACTGGCTGTCCTGGAACAGCGACTTCTTGGACGCCATGACCTCTGAGGTCGTCTGCTGTTTATCTTCATCAGCCACCTCATCATCGTCGTCAGAGCCAAAGACGATGTGTTTTCCTGCTCCTGCTTTTGGAGTGTCCTAATGAAGATTGACATTGGCGTTAAAAACGACTCTGAATACGTTTGTTGCTCCAAATCTGCTGGATGTGGAAACATAAATACGTGAAAATATGTCCCGTGTTTTTTGTTCAAGTGGCCAAGTTATTGCAGGTTTAATTTTAAGGGTAATGCTGCTTGTGTAACACACATAACAGCTGGCCAATCAGAGGCTTATGATGCATCATTTTAATACAAACTAAATAAATCTGCATCAATTTCTAATCTTTTACCAAGGGCAAGACCTTATTTTAATAAATTACTTTACAATCTAAATCAAAATTCTCCATTTATTATGATAAAAGTCAGTTTTTTCTGTTGGTACAATCCAGACCCCACAGCTCTTACCCACCTAACCTAAACCTGAATCTAACCCTAACCCGTTAGGCCGCATCTGAACTGAACAGCTTGAACACACATTCTGCACCCACCAGGTTGGCTAGAGCTCCCTGGATGAGCTTTTTGTGTTCTTCTGCCTCTTTCTGTCTCTGTTGGACAGCAGCCAGCCTCCTCATGTTGGCCTTCCTCTGCCGCTCCTCTTCCTCTTTAGCTCCTAATGGCACCCGGGGAGCTGCCTGCTTTTCCTCCTCATCCTCCTCTTCTTCCTCGGAGGACTCACTGTGAGGAGCAGGGGGAGGTGCTGCTTTCACAGCATCTTCAGCAGAAATGATCTCTTGTTCGTCCTCATCTTCCTCAGCAGAGGAGCTGGAGGATGAAGGTAACGCCGTTGCTAAAGCTTTACCCGTAACAGCCGTCTGACTGGCCTTCGTACTCTCCTCTTCTTCCTCCTCATCGTCACTGCTAGAGGAGGAAGCTGTCTCGCTTTCCTCAGCATTTCCTGCAGCTTTAGTTGGAACCTGTTTTAAATCTCTTTGAGCACCCATGTTCTTCATCTCCACCCTTTTCTCCTCCTCTTCGCTCTCTTCTTCTTCATCCTCCTCCTCTTCCTCACTATCTTCTTCCTCGTACTCACTGCTTTCTGAGGTTTCGGGTTGTGCATGTTTCTGTTCACTCAGAGTCCTGCTGGTTTTGCTGATTGTTTCTCTAAGGTTCAGCGGTTCAGAGTCCAGCTTCTGTTTTTTAACCTTACTTCCTGTTCCCTTCTCCTCCTCATTCAGCGCTCTCGTTCCCTGGAAGGCGGGCAGCAACGTTGACATGACAGCTTTTCTTTTCTTCTTTTTCTTCTTTTGTTCATCCTCGCTGCTGTCCTCCTCCATGATGGCGGCGAGGATCTCTTCCGGCGTGGTGCCTTGCTTGGGAGCAGGTCTTCCAGCAGGACCCGGCGTGACGTTAGTTTCTTGTTCAGAAGAGGCGCTGGGGATGCTGGGAGCTGCAGTCTTAGAGGTCTGCTGCGATTCTTCAGCTAGCGTCTGTAGATCAGCCAGGGAGATCTCCAGACGGGTGACGTTAGAAAACATGGCTTCATAATCAGAATCTGAGCTGCAATCAGCTGATTCTAACTCCTCATCGTCTTCATCATCCTCATCACTATCTGATTCTGAGGAAGGGGGTTTTAAAACAGGGAGGACTGTCATCTTTTTACTTTGGCTTTGGGAACTCTGTTTACCAGAATCTCCTTTCTGCTGAGTGGAGGACGGTTTCCTTAAGGTGAGGTGTTCTTCAGCATCTGATGAATCGTCCTCTTCCTCTGCAGCTTTAGTTTTCTTCTTTGTCTTTCTCTTCCTGCCTTTGTCGTTTCCTGAGACATGTTCTGCAGTGGGCAGAGTCAGTCTCTCCTGTGGTGGAGGAGGAAGCTTCCTGGAGGCGAGGAGTTCATCCGTGTCTGCGGAGTCATAGTCATTCTCTTCATCATCATCTGGACCGCCTGGAATCCCAAAGAAAAACTTGTTCTAGCACAGTTTGTCGTATTTTTACAGCATATTTGAAATGATATTTACCTGGTCATCGGATACATCCTGAGCTACAGTACCATATACTTAAATATTTGGACAATAAATTGACTTGGATATCAATCCTAACTTATCACAGATAATCTGGTATGGTAACATATATATCATTACATTCTCTTAAGCTGACGAGACATTTAACTCTCAAAAAAAATTGGTTGGTGTTTAAAACATGTTACCTTTCTGCTGCTGACGTGAGCGTCCAGCCTTCACCAAGTAGTCAAGTCCGACAACTTCCAGGTTATTGTCCTCCACTTCATGCTGCAGTGTATCATGGAAGGTGTTCTGACCTGCCACCATTCTGTGGATTTCCTCGTCTGAGTCGATATCACTTTCAGTCAGAGCCCTCTGAGCTGGTCTGTGGTTTGTTGGTAGTTCATATCCGTTGGTGAACTGATGAGCTTCGGTGTGATCGACCGAGTCAACCGTCTGCTTAAATCTAAAGACGAAGAGACAGGCTGATGGGAGCAGAAGAACATCATGTGTATATCCCAGAAGTGGGATCAGGTTAATATACATGTTAAAACTCAAGACCTTATGATTGATTTTTGAGACCTAAAATATTTATAATTGTTATGAAAAAGGAACTTTAAAACACCAATAAAGTAATTGAAAATAGAAAATGTCAGGAGGCAGCTGTCACTTCTAACAAGCCCAGAAACCAGTAGGTGGTTTTGCAAATCAGAGGAGCAGGACGTAACCTATGGAAATTACTGAAAAAAAGTAATTCATGAGGTGAAAATATGAAATCCTAGAAACCAACAGGGACTTCTGAAAAGCACAGAAACCAGTGTATATAGTTTTGGGAATCCTAGAGATCAGTAAATTCTGAGAATCCAAAGAACCAGCAGAATCTCTTAAGTACACCACTTGGAAAATCTTGTTATCTCAGAAACTTGCAAGAACCTTTGAGAATCCCGGAAAATATGTTAGAAATATTATAGAAACCAGTAGGTCTTTTAGGGTCAGACTGTTAGGAGCAGAAACATTGATTACCTGGTTCTGCCCACAGCATTATGGGAGTTGACCGTGTCTGTACGACTCTTCTTGGGTCTCGATGGCTCATATGGAGGGAACTCTCCCCGCCTCTTCTTGCTGATGTCATCATCCCCTCCTTGTACCTCCCAGGTGAGCTGGGTGACAGGTATTGGCTGGTCTTCAGTGGACCGGTCCAACCTGCGGATGTTGTGGCTGTATTTGGACGGGTCGTACTTCAGGGTTCGAGCTTTGCTGCCTTTCCGACACCGGAGCTGCAAGACGGGGAGGACTCGTCCGAATTTACTGACCACCCAGTCCTGAAACCAGAGCACCCGAAGACAGTAAACACCTCCACCTTCCCTTGGTGCGGGAGACCCGGGTTCGCTTCCCACTGTGACACCCACCAATGTGTACCTGAGCAAGACACTTAACCCCTAGTTGCTCCAGAGGCGTGCGACCTCTGACAAATATAGCAGTTGTAAGTTGCTTTGGATAAAAGCTTCAGCTAAATGACAAATTATCAATTATCAAATTATCGCTGTCCTTATCAGTACAACAACAGAGTAACATCACACTCACCCCTCTGCTGCTCTCTCTCTCTTTTCTAAAAACATGCAATTTTCAAGCACAAATTAATTCAAGTTCTTTCACTTTTCTGTTTTCCCGATCCATTAAAGAGCAAGTTTATTTGTACAATGTTAAAAACTTTAGGGATTCTTATGAATGTTATGTGTTCATGTAAATATGTATTTTATAGTATTGCTTGGGCTCTGCTGGATTTGATTTCAACAAAATGACGAGACCTTGTGTCCTGGAACTTCGGTCCCCGGCACCGCAGACTTCATGGTGAAGTTGTCCACGCCAGATTTGCTCAGGGAGTCCAGCATCTGCTGTCTGTGGTCCTCAGCTGCAGGCTGCTGGATGCGTTGCTCCTCTGCCGCCTGCCGCTCCTCAGCCAGTCTAAGACACAAATACCACACTCATCACCCTGTGGGAGCTATTATCATAGATTATCAGTGTGTAGTTCAGGGAGGTGGAATCATTTTTACTTTATCGACTCTGCTGCTGTAAGGAGCCATTTCTCCATCAAGAATGACTTGACTCTAAGAATGCCTTCATCTACAGAACTACTTCAATTTTTTAAAACACAGCTGATTACATGCTACTTCCTCTCCTGCTTTCATTTTAAGTTAAGATTCTGGTTTTAGCTTTGTCAAAAAAGTTCTAAAGAGATTTGGTGTCTTTGCTATTGACACAGAAATCTGTTGTTGAGGGTTTGGTTCGGATCTGAACCTAAAATCAAACAGTGTATGGGATCCTCCTTAAAGTGTGTGTAAAACCACAGCTATCTTGGTAATCTTTCAATCGTTTAAGTCATTTCTCAAGCAAAAATATCTGTAACTGTTGAGGAGTGATTGTTTTGTTCTGTTTATTATAATATTATAATCTGAATATCTGTGGGTTTGGGATGCTTGGTCAAATAAAACATGACGTCTGAATACATTACCTTTGACAGACACTTTTTTTCCTGACATTTTACTGACAAAAAGATTTATCAATTAACTGAGAAAATAATCAGCAGATTAGAAGATTTTTTTTTAATTGACGTTGCAGCCCAATTTACAGTTTAATTTACTGTTAAATATGTCAGCTTCCTCTCGCCGCATAGTAATTTCCATGTTAACATTAAAAAGACTTTCCTGGACTTTACCTGTGCAGGAAACTCTCCTTGGCTGTTTCAATCTGCAGAGTTCCTCCTTTCCATTTGGATTTGTTCAGCACAGTCATACCTGCAGAGGAGACACACTGATCACATACTGATGATACAACACAAGCTCTCATGTCAGTTATAATTAAACACAATGTAAAGGACTCCAACACAAAAAAGATCATCATGTTTGAATATCTTCCAGAACCAGAATTGTGCAGTGATTTTCCTGATTCTGTTCTGTTTCACGAAACTGACACGTAGGTTAAAGAAAAGAAACTCATATGAAGTATGTAATCCCCCTGTCAGTATTTTCTCCTGTTACAGGTACAATAAATCCTCATGGTTGAATGACCCTTAATAACATACACAGATGGATGGTTCTTGCAGTACGACAGCTGTCACTTACATTTCTTCAGATCGGCGTCTGAAATGTTGATGTTAATGTAGCCAAAAGTTTTGTAAGGAACACCTGCAAAATAACAGCAAGAGTCAGAGCAAATAGAGGTCAAGAGGAACCTCTGAACAACAAAATGTAACAATATAAACAACAAATATGAATTATACCCGATGGAACCACAACAACCAATTCTACAAAAGAAGCCTAAAAATGTTTCTGTTCACTACAGGGCGATAAATCTATAATTTTGATTATCACAAAAGAAAGAAAAGAAGCTAAAATGTCTACTATTTGAGGGTCAACTGATGACAAACTTGCTACTGACATATGGAGTCTGAAGGGCGGTACTGGAATAATTACAGACTTTTCTTATGTTTATTTGAAATTAATCTGTTCATTGATACAAAGCTTGAAAATAATTTAAATACACTTGTGTTATGACCCTAGGCTTGTATATTAGTTGTTCTGCATTGCTTCTTTCTCTCTTACCACCTGGATGTAACAACTTGGGCATTAATGAATAAAAACGTTTTTCTGTCTTTAAAAGTATTATTTTTTAGTTAAATTTAAAAATGGAATCAGAAACTGCTGTATTAAATGTACATTTGACATTTAATTCTTGTGATCGCTTCAATACTGCTCTTAATATAGAGACGTGTAAGTAGACCTGTGACAAACATTTCAGATTCAATTTATATATTCCACTAATAATGCCAGTGGCACATGCCCGATTCCACACTGACAAGCTACAGTTTTTGAAAATTAAAAGACAAACAAATAAGCTTTATTACTTTAAACTCTATTTCTTGCATTAATAAAAGTTGCTTTTCAACAGATGATTCTTAAATATCAGCTATCAGAGCTTCTTTGAATGCAAAAGGATTTATTCAATAGTCTTTAATGATAATGTTGACCTTCATGGATTATATATGTACGTGAAGAAAGTGTAAGATTTCAGAATGTATAAAACATTAAATACAGCATAAGAATAAACTGAATTAAACTGAATTTAAATATTAGACATTATTGTTAACACAGCTGTCAGAGTGTGCAATGGATTCCTCACCATCCTCGTCCCTTCGGGTCCGGAGCTCCACATCCTCCACATCTCCAAACTTTCCAAATCGATCCCTCAGATCCTTCTGGGTGATTGAGTGGCTCAACCCGCCGACATACAGCCGCCGCATCGCTCCGTATCCACGAGAACAGTAACTGCACGGACAACCAACACCAAGTTAAACTATCATCCATAAACTTAGGGGGGGTTGTGAATCAGGAGGTAGAGATCAGGATTTTTCACCCCGGCTCCTCCAGTCTGCTTGTCAAAGGGTCAGTGGGGAAGAAACTGAACCACAAATTGCTCCCAATGGCTGTGCTACTCAGTGTGAATGATTACTTTCTGTGGACTGTGTAAGTCTTTGGGTTGGAAGACTAAAAAGGCAATGTACAATTATAGTCCATTTACCATTACTTATTCAACCGACCATGGATGGGTGCTGACTTTGATGAACCACAAGGCTTCAGAGTGAATACGTGCACCTTAGCAGTAACAAACATTTATGGTTAAATTTATTATCATCATCATCATGTTTCATAACAGTGAAAACTGAATATTTTACATTCCAATGTTCAATATTTTGCACATTTCAAGTGGTGACAGCTTTAGGAATCATCAATTACACAACATGAGTGTCAAGTGGCTCTGTCTGTCAGCCACAAGAGAGCTTCACTCTTAATAAAACACTTGCTTTGTCAAGTTATGATTAAACTACATCCTCCTAAAATACCGTAGAGTTGCATCACCTTTCTTAAACAGTCTCAACAAAAACTGAGCATTATAAATTAACCTTCATCAAAGCATGGTTTATTGCAGAGCTGCTCATAAGCTGCATTAACTGCAAGCAGGTGCACCTAAACTTGTAGAGGCAAATATTTAACGAGAAAAATCAAATTGATGAGATTCATATGATCATAACCATATTCCCTGTAGACTAAGAGGGACAGTAAGAAACACAACGCAATTTAGAGGACTTCACGTCTCCAGCAGTCTGAAGATCTTCACTGAATGTTTTGAGGAACTAAAACAGCGGCACAGAAAGTCTAAATAAACAACTACCTGAAAACACATTAACTTACAACTGAGTCGATAGCGTTGTCACGATCAAACAACAGGTTTACTTTATATCGACAGAAAAACCAACTAATGTTTACCTCACATGTATCCAGCTGGTGTCACCGTTTACTCTGTCCGGGGCTGCACTCCTCCTGACGATTTTTCATTCCGCACTTGTTTCCGCTTAAGCGAAAGGTTCCGCTGTGGTTTAATAAAAAAAAGAAAAAAACACAATTGAAGCCAGAAAGGGATACATGTACGTTTATCTAGAACAATGTGTGATTATGATGGTTAATCAATGAATAACTAATTATGTTTCTAGTGATTATCTCATCGATGTAATAATCATTCTCGATTACCAACATCTGTGACTATACGGATAACCTACGGCTTTCTATGTAGAGGGGGTTTCGCAATTCTCAGATCTAACAGCTTTTTGTTTCGTACCTTTTAGCAATAATAAAGCGCTAACGTGTACTTTTAGTACATACCTGTAAACATTTGCGGTATTTGTAAAAACTATGAGGCACAGTGTCTGACTCTTCTTCACAAGAATCGTGCCCCCACCCCCCACACACACGGGATAAGTGGTAGAGTCCGGAGGGCGCGAGGCTCCAAACTGTTTTGGTTGTCAGGTTGAAGAAACGTAAACCACTGAGGTGAGGAAAAGTCTTTCATTTTTACATAAAAGCACTAACACCTGTTTATATTTGTGAATTTAACACTTTAAAGTAACGATTTTTTAAATAATTCGACGTTATAACGGAGACGAAGTTTTCGACACACTACAGTTCAGTTTTTCTAACCTTGCTAACGTTAACTAACGTTAGATTTTACTGCTGTGGATAAAGTTGACAGCGTGTTTGTTTAGTTTCTTTAGTCTGCCAGCCACGCTTTGAGGTTGGAAGTGCATAATATTTCAAACACAGTGGGAAAAAAACGTCCTCCCCTAAGTTATTAAGTTTATTCCAGTATCATTTACACTCTGCTCATTGTTGTCTCAATATGTCTACATTGTTGTTGTTGTTGTTGTTGTTGTTTATGGTGTGTGTGTTCTGTATACTGAGTCTGATTATTGATTCTTTGAGTGATAGGCACATCGTGAGAAATCTGTGAGCCATAGTCAAATTCCTCGTATGTGTACACATACCAATTATCACATACATATACAATTTTCCAGTCAAGTATTAGATAGCACCCTCTCACCTTGCAAGTATATTGTTTATGCCCTTTTCTGACAGTTGTCTTATTAGTAGGGCTGCAGCTAACAATTATTTTCATGGTCGGCAAATCTGATGATTATTTTCTCGATTAGTTTTTCCACAAAATGTCAAAATAGTGAAAAATGTCGATCAGTGTTTTCCAAAGCTCAAGGTGACATGCTCAAAACAATTTTGTCCACAACCCAAACATTTACATTGCATGTACTCATTTAGCTGACACTTTTATCCAAAGCGACTTACAATTGCTATATATGTCAGAGGTCGCACTCCTCCGGAGCAACAGGGGGTTAAGTGACTTGGGGACACATTGCTGGATGTTTCAGACTGGGAATTCAGATAGAGATTCAGTTTACTGTCATAGAGGAGCAAAAAAAACAAAAACAGAAAAGATTCACATTTAAGAAACTGCAATCAGAGAATTTATCCTCAAACCAATTAATCGATTATCAAAATAGTTGGCGATTAATTTATTAGTAGACAGCTTATCGATTAATCGACTAATCTTTGCAGCTCTACTAATTGGCCTGTTCATGTTGTTTGTATTGTATTCATTGGTGTTTTTATGCAGCTCTCATCACCCACTGACACTTCCAAATGCGTTTTTAATTCTGTCTGTCTGTCTGTCTGTCTGTCTGTCTGTCTGTCTGTCTGTCTGTCTTTCAGTCAGGATGGAGGAAAAGATGAGCGAGGAGAACATTGAGGATGTGAGGTCGCTAGAGGCTCAGATTGAGTGTCTCCAGGCTGAAGTTGCAACGTTGCAGCGCTACCAACAGGACATCCACAAGGAAATAACGTTCCACTTCAGTGGACAAATGCAGGATGCCATGTGAGTTTTATTTTTATTCTTAATTCATTTTTAAATCTTTCATACTGAAATTACTATTGATGACCCCCAGGTGGTGCAGAGGTGTGTGGTGAAGTAGAAAAATGGTAATCAGATGTGCTGAACTGTTGTAAATGAACAGCCTATCTCCACAGGTTGTACATATGTGGACAGAGACAAGAAGGGGGGGAAGAGAAGGTGCTGTCCAGGCTGAAGGAGGAACTGGAGGAGCTGGAGGAGGACCTGAAGCAGCAGACACGCATGAATGGCATCAGCCTGGACAGCTGCACCACTAAGACTCTGCAAAGCAGTAAGAGCACAACACTTTCTCTGTTTTTTTATGTTTTATAGGTGCAAGTAATCAATGAACCAGGAAAATTACCAGAAAATTAATAGCAACTCTAATTCTTCATAAGTACAGTACACTCACTGGCCACTTTATTAGGTACACCATGCTAGTACCAGGTTTGTTTTCAGAACTGCCTTAATTCATGTAGCATATTTTCAACAAGCTGTTGGAAAATTGACTTTGGTCCATATTGACATGATAGCATCATGGAGTTGCTGCAGATTTGTTTGCTGCACATCCATGATACAAATCTCCCGTTCCACCACATCCCAAAGGTGCTCTATTGAATTGAGATCGGGTGACTGTGGAGGCAGTTGGAGTACATTGTACTCATTGTCATGTTCAAAAACCCAGTTTGAGATGATTTGAGCTTTGTGACATGGTGGTACATCTGAAGATGGGCACAGTATGGTCATAAAGGGATTTATATGGTAAGCAAAATACTCAGATAAGCTGTTATGTTTAAACAATGCTTTTTATACAGGATCTCTGGATAAGTACTAAGCATTTTATTTGCGCATGCAAATCCAAAAGAAACATCTCCTAATTAGCTTAAAAGGACTTGTTTTACATCCCTAATTTACTTCATGAGCCTCAGCTCCATGGTCACCACCTTCATGTGCTGTACAGATACAACGCAAGATGGGTCCATGCTTATATGTTGTTTACGCCAAATTCTGATCCTACCATCTGAATGTCATAGCTGAAATGAGTAGTATGTAGCTGCAGTATCGGAGGCTGCAGTTTCAGGACTGCAATCCTAGGACCAGAACTGCATTTGTAGGACCCCTGTTTTCTTTGAGACTGCCTGACTAGCGGAACTGCACCAATTTAATTTTAGCTTAAATCGAGACTCATCAGACCAGGCAGTGTTTTTCCAATCTTCTATTGTCCAGTGTTGGTGAGCCTGAGTGAATTGTAGCTTCAGTTTCCTATTCTTAGCGGACAGGAGTGGCACCTAGCGTGGTCTTCTGCTGCTGTAGCCCATCTGCTTTAAGGTCTGATGTGTTGTGTGTTCAGAGATGGTATTCTGCATACCTTGGTTGTAATAAGTGATTATTTGAGTTACTGTTGCCTTTCTGTAATCCCGAACCAGTCTGCCCATTCTCCTCTGACTTCTGACATCAACCAGGCGTTTTCGTCCACACAACTGGCGGTCGCTGGCTATTTTCTCTTTTTCAGATAATTCTCGGTTAACCCTAGAGATGGTTGTGCGTGAAAATCCCAAGAGATCAGCAGTTTTTGAAATACTCAAACCAGCCTTCTGGCACCAACACCATGCCACATTCTTTCTTCCCCATTCTGATGCTCGTTTTGAACTTAGGTTGTCTTGAACACTTCTACATGCCTAAATGCATTGGGTTGCTGCCATGTGACTGGCTGATAAGCTATTTGCATTAATAAGCAATTAAACAGGTGTGTCTAATAAAGTGGTCGGAGAGTGTATATTGTTCCTATTATTTACCCATAGCTACAGTTTAGTACCCTGTTCCCAAGGTACCCTGTGTAGTTGTTGGCCACCAGCAGTGCTATGGAGCAATATTGAAGATTCCAGTGATCGTGAGTTGGCAGTGGTAACGCACCATGAAATGTGTCACCAAAGGCAGGGAATAAGAAGACTGCCCTCATGTACCCTCATGTAAACATGGGTGTAAACAATACAATATTTTAAATATTTAAACTTCAGCTTTGCAGGAAAGAAACAATATTTGTCACTTTTGTTAGTCCTCAAAGACACACGCAACGCATTTTGGTGAGAATAACACTGGATGTAATCCTAACTTTTGTTTGTTGACAGGAAAACTCCACTGAGCACTTTTAAATGGGTCACTCACAATCTAAAAACTTACCTTCATTGGTGTTTGTGTGTGTGTCTTGTAGGTGGCAGTAAGCTGGTCCAGCAGCTCTGTGTATCAGGTCACTGCTCAGAACTGGTCTTTCAGGTGGAGTTCCAGCTCTCTGAGGTTATGGTGAGTCATTTCATTCAATCAGATAATCTGTGAAGAAACAGAGGGTCTCTGGTCCAAACCCCATTGTGGCCACCATTCTTGTTTTTTGATAAAGCTCCCTCTGGAATTTCCATTTTCCAGACTGACACACAGTTCATCCAGTTTCTCCTTTGATTTCTGTGTCATTTTCAACCAACTTTATCTATGGCTCCAGTATCCAGACATCAAACACAAGTCCAGCCCAAACCTCAGTCTCAAGAACATGATATTATCCATCTAGTTTAGAAGTCTAGAAATATGTGTACACATTTTTAGAACAACAAAGGGCATGTTGAAAATGGTTCTAGCAGTTGACTGTGTTATTGGGAACTGATGCTGTGTCCATCCAGCAGAGAGCGACAGAGGGCCATGTTCAGTTTTTCATTGGTGTAGGTAAAAAGTGCACAGTTTAGATTTTCGACGCTCCTCAGCAGCAGCTGTCAGACATGCAAAACACTTAAACAAGGAAAAATCATGGTCAGGTCTTAAGTGTCATCCAATCAGACATTAGACCAAACTGCCTCAGAGGAAGAAACTGTCAGGTGGTTTTAGGTAAAGTCATGGCAACTATAACATCTCAGGTTTAAATGTCACCTTTTCAAAATAAAGGCACCCTACTAAAAGTGTCTTGTATTTTATGGTGTCTCACACTAAGTTTAAAGCTCCGATTAGAAAACTGTATACATTTTAAAATGTCTCCTTTTATTCTTCATAGACGAGTATGAAGAATAAAAGAGCAGCTGTGGCTTAGAGGTAGAGCGGGTCGTCCACTAATCAGAAGGTTGGTGGTTTGAACCAAAGCTCCTCCAGTCTGCATGTTGAAGTGTCTTTGGGCAAGATATTTAACCCCAAGTTGCTCCTGATGGCAGTGCCATTGGTGTGATAGTGTGAATCAGAATGTTATTCATACACGCAAGTGGCTGCCATGCCAACTGCTCCTCAAATGGGAACTCTGGGTGTGAATGTGACTTGTAGTGTGAAGCGTTTTTAGTGGTCTGAAGACTAGAAAGGCACTATACAGAAGAAGAAGAATTATGTCAAAACTTTCCTCTGTGTAGAGCTGGGTATACTTTGGAAATATTTGGATTCTAGTGCTGTTTCAGAAGCGATACTAAAATGATCATTTCACATTCCTTACTTTGACAAATAGAAATGTGTTTTTCTACAAAACCCTTGACTTTTTTGGTACATTTTGTCTAAACAAAAACAGCTGTACATGATCTTGAAATAAAGTACAGACTAAAACAACTGGAACAATTATGATTAAATCAGGAACAGTATGTGATTCAAGATTAGAGTCTGACTAGACTTTTAATACCAACTTTCAGTTGTTGCGGGTATCAATATTTGAAACATTTTGGTATGCAGCCCTACGTGCAGGCTTGTTAGATCCACACTTTGGGCCGTTGCAGTTTAACTAAAATGATGGTTGACCCTAAACATCAGCCAATATATATAAAGTCAACATTAATCATAATTTTATTGTAGGGTGAATCTGTATTGTGATCCTTAAATCAGCTTCATTTAGACCCAGCAGTCTTCTGGCTTTCATTCTAACTGGATTAACCATCAGAACAGCTGGTTTCATTAAATCACTCCTGGCTCATAAAGTGTCATTAAAACTGAAGCTTTGACTTGTTTTGATAAAGGCATTAATTATTTGGCTGTGTAGTGAGTCATTTTGTAAACACACTCTGTTCTAACCCTTATTATATTTTGATTAATACTTACATTTTATATTGCAACACGATGTGAGCTAGTACAACTTACAGTAACTTATAAAAGTGTCTTTTAATACCATCCACAGATAGGATTTATG